>VZZY01014257.1:0-29646 GCA_013400335.1 Eurystomus gularis | reverse complement strand
CACATGCTTTTTCTTGTTTTTTGTTGTTCTTGCAACACTGTCCCTGCCACAAGGAGATAAAAACATATATGCAAAGGAGATTGAGGGAAATAGTATAGCGGGGTATTTGACTGTTGGTTGGTAAATAATAAGGTGATTTTTTTTTTTTTAACTTGTCATTATAAATCAGCTGGATTTCCCATGGGCAGCATGGCAGATGAGGGTCTTCCAAAGGGAATTAACTGGAGGAAGGGTGAAAGATATACAGATGAGTTTGTGAAAAATGTTCTGTGCTCAACAGACAGGAAGAAGTCAAAGAGCTGCTAATGCTTGGGAAAAAAAAAGTAAATAAATTGCAGAATATGGTCTATATGAGAAGAAAGAATGAGATGGCATGAAAAACTGGGGGAACATGTGTGAGGCATGAAAAATGATGGAAGGCTTGAATTAGATTTTTCTGATATTGGTGGTGGAAGTCAATTCTGTAATCTTTGAGTTTGAAACCTGAAATTTTGCCTAAGATGAGAATAGCAGGCAAGGAGGAAGGCTGAGACATCAGTATCACCACTGGTCACAGTTTTGTAGGGCTATTAAAAGGTTTTGTAAATAGGAACAAGGAACAGATCTTTTGGGTTTTGTTTTGTTCTTTTAAAACTGTATTAGTATTAAACTGATCCTGAGATGTCTGGGTGAGGTTTCAGGAAATGACTTGGGATCTAGGTTAGGTGAAAGCTAACAAATGGAAGATAGACACAATGGGAACCATCAACATACATGTTCTGTGCTGCAGAACCTCAGCTTCACTCTAGAACCTGAAACACTGAGAGGCAGATCTAGCTTGGTATAAATCCACCATATGCTTTGAGTAGTTGCTGAGGGAGGACCCCCTCCATTGGATTCTGCTGCAACAGAAATTAGCTGAAATACTGTTTAGAGAGAATTGTGAGTCTGTCGTTGAAATTACTTCCCATTTCAATCAGGCAGAGCCTAGGACCAATCTACTTTATTAATTGTGTTGGAGATGGTGATTAACAGCAGTGAGGGAGGTGGTGCTGCGGAAGTTTTCGTAGAATCTAGCTCTTAATTTAATTTTTGAGCATCAACTCTTAAGCACTTGTGTAGACAGTGGGACTTTTTAAACAGTGATTAAAGAGTGATTTTAAAGCTGCATGTTTCAGCAATTTCCTTTCCTTTCTCCTGTCACCACTGTGCCGCTAACAGACTTATCTCTATTGGTAGTGGTTCCATATTCTGTATACAAGTATTTTGAGTAATGATACAAAATACAATGCTTGCAGATGTGAAACAATACCATTTGGTTTATATATTAAGATACTAGCATGACTAAAGCAGTTGCATTGTGAATGTACTTTTTTCAGTTATTGTATTAAAAGAAACCTGATTTTACGTCAAGTCTTCTGACAAGTGATTTTAAGAGCTCATTTTACTTATTAGCTTGCTTGAGCTTGAATTCTATATTTCCTTCAGAAATTTCTTTTTGTGCTTTCATACTGTCACAACATTATTCTGTTTTCAGGCCTGACTTTTATGGTGGTATAATTAACAGACATAGTACGTTGATACAAAAAAAGACATCTACTGCTTTTGACACTGAGAATTAATTATGAAATAAAAGACAGATTTGTGCTCAGGCTAGAATTAGCCTAGCAGTTCAAAATATAAGCAGTCACCTTGGAATCATGTAACAAAAAGTGACACCCTTTCTTTTATTATAGGCTAAATATATCTTGCGAACTTTAGTTAGATAAATCATCTGTGCGTCAATTCTATCTGTTATTCTATTTAATTAATTTGGAAAGTAGTTGCTTTCCTTTGACAGGCACATAGTTCATGTTTGTTAAATACTTTAAAAAAAAAAAAACCTGACTGGTGTTATGCTTTTTGAAGTGGTTAAGATTATTATCAGAGAGGTTGTTCACTCTTACTAGAAAAAGGTGACATTCAGCATATCATTGGTAGCCAATTTTAAACGAAATAAAGTTTCAAAAGGCTATAATACTGTTTTTCAAACCCCTTAATTAGTTTTTGCATGGAATACCTTACACAAAGTGCTGGCATCGTAGTTTGCTCTTGTTCCTTGCAAGTGAACACAATTTGAATGCCTTTAGTGCAACTTTCCTTATTTTATGGCAACAAAGACTCCTCCAAATATCTTGCGCTGGTTAATACAGGAAAACATTGTGTTAGTGTGTTAATCTTGAGTGCACAAAGAACCACTGGAGGGTAAGAGGAGGGCATCTGTTGGATAAGCTTTCAATATGATGGGAATGATAAGAGACCTATGACTGGTGCAAAAAAACAGCTAATCTTTTACAGTATGTGATTAAAACGAATGCATATCTTCTTTTCAAAATTTGTTTATTGATGCAGAGGGGAATAGCCCTATATATGCTAAGTAGACAAAGCGAGAACTTTGAGAAATGTGGCCATTCTGAGCTGCCACAATCTGTGCTAGCTGCAGTGACCATTTCAAGTTCTTAGGCCTGCATGTTCTGGGTGGGTTATTTTTGTGATGGATTGTCACTGTGATGGACGATCCCCTGCTACTTCCTCTATGTATTTGTCAGTACTATAGTAGTTGTAGTTGTTTTTAGGCTTTTGTAGTATGAATTCTTGAGAAGATAAAGAAATTATAAGTTGTCTTGGAGGTTTGCGTAACTAAGGAAAAAGCTGCTTTTATTACAATGGGGTGTTTATGAGGAAGAAAATGAAGATACTAAGAAACCAGCTTTGGAAATCAGTAATTAATGTCTTCATTTCCTGCTGAATAACATAGGACAGACAGTTTTTGTGCATTTTCTAGTTCTAGTGTAATTGACATTGATTGAACCTTCCTTTAGAAGACAAGGGTTTTTAAAGACTTTGAACTATTGAGGCTGCTTTCAGAAAAGGGTTTAGCAACTGTGTACATTATAAAGATGACTAACAATTAAAATATTTACAAAACAGTATGTAATAGTATGTAAACACTTTCCTAGGCCACAAAGCATGGTAATTTTCAGACATTTATGCTACCTTCTGCTTAGTTGGCAGTGAAGGTACCAACAGATGACTGTTGATTATTCTTCAGACTTACAAAAACTGCATGTAGAGCTGCTGATTACTGCCAGGAAGAGCATCCTTAGGTTTTGTACAGAAATTTTTAGAACATGCGCTAAGGAGCTCTTCAGAGCTCTATTCAGACATTAAATACTTCTATGAGTTGACAAGCATTAAGGTAAGACTAAAAATTTTAAGTTACCATACATCCAAGTTTGTGGGAAGTTAGTTCTGGCCACAGTTTCTTGCTTAGTATTGTTTAAGAAGTTGCATTCATAAAAATAAAAATTCTGTGTGCGCACGTTTTCTGAACATTAACCAAAGGCAGACATGACGAACTGGGTTTGAGTCTTTGGGTCAGTTTAGTGCACAAACTTGTTCTATTTAATAATGCTTCCATTAAGCAATGTGTATCGTTTTAGCTACCAATGCTGGTAAAGTTTCTTTTGGACTTGTATCAATACACATGTATCTGTTATATTTTTCATAAAATGAAAGAGATTGGGGCTTTTGGAGTCAACGACAGGAATGAAATGAATGTGGAATAGAATCAGTTCTTTGCTCATCAAACCCAAAAGCACCTGCTGTATTATTATTTGGCTGTCAACCAAAAAAAGAATGGTTTAGTTAAAATTAGGGGGAGGGGGAAAATCACTTAATCAAATTTATACAGCTTTCTGAAAGTTACTGGAACTAAAGTGGTTGGTGATGTAATGTATGAAGTCAAAGAGTATTTTGCTATGCTGGAGAAAACTAATGGAAACATTCACTTGGGGTAAGACAAATGGTATTAAATGAGAAAACACACCATGAATTGCAAATGGAGCTGAGTTAATTTGTTGCTACAGTAGTGTTGCCCTACTGTTAAATGAAGGCTGTGTAATTATCTTGCTGGCAGAGATAATGTCAAAACCTCATTTCTCCTTACATGCCTCATTTTTACATGAGGGCTAATTGAGCTGCAAGGTGACAACTGATTATATATGGCTATCATCAGGTCCTCTTGCTCAATTTGCAAATAATGTTATCTTTTTTAAGTGATGATTTTTATCACATGTCAAATTAAGGCATTAAAAAACTTTTTAAAGCTATTTTAGTAATTTGTAGCATTGCATTTCTGTCAGCGCTTTATTTATATTTTTCAGCATTAATTCTACCGAGATTCTTGACATCCATTTAATTGCCATCCCTTTATTTAGAGCAGAGAGACATGTATACTTGTCAGTCTTTCATGCCTCTTGATCATTATGAATGAAAAGGCACTTATAATCCCAAATATATCAAGTTTTCTTTAACTTTTCTGTTGGGCTTCTTGTCTATTGGAAATGCCACTAGATAATTTTTTTTAATAAATGTCTGATTTAACAAATACTTAGATTAAAGCTTTTTGTTTTGCCCAAAGAAGACAAGGATCCTGTGTCAAATAGAAGCACTAGTACCTCCTTTACCTGTCAGCTTCATGAATACCAAGCAGCCAGTTCACTTTGTGAATGCAGAATTAAAGGCTAACGCCATTTGGTCTGACACCTTTACTTGGTCTGCTTCATATCTGCTTTGCCCGTAGATGCAGTGCAATATCTTTCCAAGATCTCCTAAGTTTTTTGACTAGCTACATTCACACAAACTAAAATATAAACAGCTTATTTTGCATTCCACTAATGCAAAGGAAGAATCTGGATTTCCATGTTCCCGCCCAAAAGTGCTGAGCTACAGAAGCAACATGTCAGATGAGCCTAAAGAACATGCTTAGAAAAAGAGAACTTTATGAACACTGTTCATAAAGTGTATGCAATATATTTGACAAAGAATCATCTTAGTGTATTGATTACACTTTTCCCTTGCAGATACAACTTGTACTTACGTGGAACCTGGAAAGTTCAATACCTTTGTACTGACTGCTTTGTGTTTCAGAGTACTTGGACTCTTACCAGGGGATTGATTGTAGTCTAAATGGTATATTATAACAAATTTTAAAAGAACTTTTTTAAATTGAAAAATGAAAAAATAGTCTGTGTTGCATTAAATACATTTCAAAAATAAAATATCATCTGTTACTGATGGAAGTTTAATAACATGAGACCCTCTTGTTCACTAAACCCCTGTACGTTTTCAGAATTCCAAGCAAATATATACTTTAATTCTCAGATGTTCTATTAAACTTACATATATATTTTTGTATTTTTAAGTAGATTTACTTCTTCATTGGTCATGATGAAGTTTAGCCCTAACTTGGCTTTTAAACAAGTGAAATAATGATGCAAGACTGTCTAAATAGTCTCCTATTTCACTTTATAGTAGGCGGTAACAGAATAAAGCTTTGCTTTGAGATTAAAAACCTGAAAGATGATCCAGTATTTTCTCACACTGACACACTTTTCCAAACTATTTATATCTTGTAGCATAGGAAAGATACTCCTCTTTATTGGAAACTTCATGACTGAGAGCTTAAATCATTTTACTTTATTAGATGGTTCTGCGTTTGGAAATTAAATGATGCTGCTTAAAAAAAGAAATTACTCCAAGACAATTGTCTGTCTCTTGCTTGTCTGACATCGGAGGGAAAAAAAAATCAGAGAGCCTCTCCTGGATGAAAGGAGTTACTTGAAAGTGAAATGTGCAAATCCATCAGTGATATTTTAATAATGCTGGGTCATGTTGAGTCCTGAATAATTTAATCATTTGGTGTATGTTTGCACTTCTGTATGAGACTTTGTTGGAAAATACCTTTTTAATGACTGACTTGAGTCCTGAACTATTTTTTTAATAACTTCAATGTTCATGTGATACTTCTATAAATCTTAGACTCTATAGTAAGTTTATACTTATTAAATTCTTTGTAAATATAACACAGTTCTCCCTCATGCTAACATAGGAACTGCTCATCTGACAATACCAGAAAACTTAACTTTTGTCTCTTCAGTTTAAGCAGCATATGTAACCATTAACCAGGTCAGACTTACATTTTATTTTTATTTTTTGAAAGCTGCACCTTTTTAATGACTTCTAGGTAGAAGCATTTCTGCAGTGTTTACTTACTTCTTACTGTGAGGTCCTAGTTAACCCTCTTTACTGATGACCTTCAGCCCAGCTTGAGCCTGAACAGAATTTGAATTTTTTTTTCCCTTCATCAAACAACTTGACTAAAACATTGACTTGTTGACTGCTGCCTTATATGATCACCTGTAATGAGCAGCAGAAACATTAGTCTTGGTTTCCATATATTGAGTTTTAGGGGGTTTAGAATATTGTGGACATTAGAGAAATTGGCAGGTTTTCTTAATAATATATCCTGGATTGCTAATAGAAGATAAATCCATGCTTCACAAGATTTTCACTTTAGGTAAAGGTAATTGTTCTAGTAATGAAAAAAGTGGGTATTGAGAGTATTATAATAAAACCGGAAAATATTTCAGTAAGTAGTGGGAATCGAGGACCTGATGAGGAACCAGTGGTGTTCTATCAAGACAGCATTTGTCTGCCTGAATATTTACAAGTACTGAGGAAAACTTCAGCAGTAAGTAACCAGTTTCCACTTTTAATATATTTATGCAGTAAGAAAGTTGTGGTAAAAGTGATTCTTTGCATGGAATTATTTTCTTGAGGTACTTATTTTTGATTTTTTTTTAACATTACCACATTGCACATAATATTATTTTGTAGTCTTAAGAAAGTCTGTCTTAAAAGTACACTCCCACTTTACTGAAGGTAGCATTAATTCTTTATAGATACAAAAAGTAAATATTAGTTTACAAATAGAGAAGACTTATGACACCAGCTCATTGGATTCTGAGGCAGGTGTAAAGTTTTATTATGCTATTAAAGAATTAGAATGTCAGGGATGCTGTGAAGCGTGTGTGTACTGTAACTACAAACAAAATCTGGCATTCCAAAATGTTGAAGATAATGGTTCCAGGCATACCAAGAGTAACATTGGTGGTATTCACTGCGGGTGCTAGTGGGGTCTTGTAGAGCTCTGTGATTGTTGGGCTGCCCTAGCTCATGACCTCATAATTTCCAGAAGCAGGTGGAGGTGGCAATTATAGCTATGGCCACTATCTTGAACCTTCTGTAGTAGGTGATGAATTGTAAATGGCTAGACCCAGTGCACAACAATAAACTCAAATAAATCTTCAACGTGTAATAATGACAAGACTGAAAGACTGGCAGTTATAACAAGGCTGCTGTTGTCACCCACTTTACTGTAGCCTTGATATCCATCATTATCAGCTGGAGCTAGCTCAAGAGTCGGACAAGAAGGTCTGAAGAAGGATGAGTTGTTTGCACTGAAGCGTCCAGTAGGTCCCATCTGGCAGAGAGTAAATGGGATTTTTTGCCTGTTCACTGGGCCAGAGCTGTCCATCATTTTGGGCAGATATCTGATCACTTCATGCTGTGGGACAATATGGCTTTGTGCTGTTAGGTACAGCAATGGCAATTAAAATAACTAAATTTTTCATTTATTTCAAGCTTCTGTTTTACCTCAGCCAAAGGTGATCCTAAGAAGCAATTTTACATTAACAGAGCTTTTTATTTCCTTGAGTCAGGAAGACAAGTTAGATGAGTCAGTGCTAAGTTGCTGAAAAGTTTAAGGTGATAATGAAAAAAAATTTAGAAATACATGCACAGTGGAGTTTTTTGTCTGTTTTCCTAGTAGCGTGCTTTAGACTACCTGAAAATATCAAAATAGAACACAAAGTGGTGAAAATGCAAAACTGTCATAAATACTACTACAGAAGTAGCAGGGGTTGCTTAGCCCCTGGCAAGTTTCTTGTAATTACTATAAATCCTAATTGTCTTAATGCATCTTGACTTGATACTTTTCTCTGCTAAGTACAACTCAGTTGGGTTTACATCACACACATAGCTTTCAAATGTATTTATCAGGCAAGCATGAAGGATTATTCCAAAAAATGTTGTACACCAGAAATAAAGCGTGAAAACTGAATACAACTTAGTTTAACATGGCAGCTTATCTAATATTCGTTTGATCTTTAGACTTTTCAATGAGATCATAGGATTAATCAACATAACACGTTAATCAGTGAATCCTCCCCTTAGAGGTGCAGCACTTCTTCAACAAAAGACAAATGAGTTTATTGAATATTAATTTATGAAGTCAATATAACTGCACTTTATATATTTGTTCTGTACTTGTGTTTTAAGATAGTTAGTTGCAAGAAAAAAATGCCAGGAGTTGTCATCTTTTTAAAATGAAGGGTATTTTATTAGACGTTAGAATTTTACAGTATCTAGATTGCAAGCTGCTTAACAGCAGTTTCTTCTGTAAAGCTGTCTTATTTTGCATTCAGGGTAGGTTCTTACAAAGCTTAATCCTGGCTTTAAAAGATTCAAAGTTGTGAAGTGATGCATTATAGATATGTAGTCAGATGTTCTTTTAATTTTAAGAGTATTAAGTGCAATGGGAGAGTATTATTCTAGCTTGTATGTTTATGTTTCAAAAGTGTTACATTTTATACATGCCTCAGCTGTATAAAAATAGTTATTTTACAAACAGTTTAATGTCTGTGATCATTAAAAGTCTTTTGAGATTTCCTTCCTTCCATAATGCAGGTTCAATAGCTGATGTCCAGGCCAACTGACATACCATCATTCATTTTTTCTTTATTTCATAATAAATCTTGAAGCCTGGAGGCATCAGACCCATGCAGATTTCTCTGCATTTTAGTGTCTTGATGGAATAACAACCTCCCAATTTAAAGTAGCAGCATATTGTATTCTATCTCTATAGACTTAGCTTGAAACAGCGGTAGCCACATGAAAATATATGTCAAGAACACTGTTTTCTCATATTGGAATTTAGGCAATTTGTTTTCAGTCAGAGAGCTGTTTCTAACCTATTTTTGGAGCCCCTCTGTGGCCTGACCATACGTTCTAACATAATTTATGGTGGCACTGTAACATATGGACTTTTCATCATTGTCCAGCTGAAATCCTCTGTTGGACATGGATGCTACCCCCATACACAAGCTCCCAAGGCAGGTATTTTAGAGTACTATTTAGTTTTGTGTAAGCTGAATTCATCAGTGTGTCTAGCATAGTGTCACGGTTGTTCTGTGCTTTTTCTTTTAACAGTAGGAAGGTATTTCTTGTGTGCATTTATCTGCAAATTGTCAATTACATTTGGATTTTTTTTTTAACAAACTAATTACTGATGAGCATGAACATCTTGAGACCCTCAAAGCTTCAGGTTCTCATTGGGCTGGGCAATACAGAAAAAGAAAGTAAAAGTAATCCTAGACCCAGGGAGGTTAACCATTTTTAATACCTACAACAGCAGAAGCAAGTTATGTCTTTTATCTATTGGTTTTTGGTAGAATCAGGTTGGGTTTTAGATGGAAAAGTGTGAATTAAAGGAGGAGAGAAGACAGCGAGGAACTAGTATGGGAAAAACAAAGGAAGCATAATAAAATAGAATGGGAAGAATTTGGAGAAAACTCACTGAATATAACTAAATAAAAAAAGAGAATTTTAAGTGGTTTTGGTTTTCTTTGCTGTAAGAACTGATGTAGCAAATTCTATGTAGCTGACATTAAGAATTTTGTGATAGTAACTGGGATCTGTGAAGTGATGTAAATACTAATAGTTAAATAATATTTATCTTGTCTAATGTTCATCTTAAAAAAATTGTTATAAAAGTCTTTCTCCATATATCTGTGCTTCTTAAAGTCTGTTTCCAACTAAATTAAAGCACTGAGAGATATTAAAATTAACTTACATTTGAAGAAGAATAGATCTCTTCATTCGCTATTTTTCTTTTCTTGGTGCCTCTATTTTTTATACCTACTAAATCTTAATTGCACTATTTAGAAGATGAAGTATGGGGGGGGGTTTATCAGTAGTATGTCTCCAAAAGGTGGCTTTATTTTTCTGTTGAATAATGACTGACTCATTTACTACTAACAGGATAGTAAGGCTCAAAAGGTATAAACACCTAAAAAACTACATTTCAGTAAGTGTTTCATTGTTCTCTGGTTGTTAGAGAAAAATAGGAATAGTAATTTTTTAAAAAACCATTTATTCCATTCCCCAGTGTTATATTCAGTGCATGTGTAGGTCACTGGGCATTTCAACATCAGGCCAAAAAGAAGTCTTACAGAGAAATGCACAGAATTAACAAATGTAGAGATATGACTGAAACCCGGTTTTCCTTGCAGAGCTTAGGTGTTTGAGGCAGGGTTGTAGGTGAGTTCCTTTCCTGGCACAAAATACAGATTTTTAGAGCATTCTCACAAGTAGTGTACCTAAAGCTGCATAGCTGTCCTGGGAAACAATGCTGGTGGTGGCAGAAGCATCATCCATTCTTTACATAGCTCCTTACCATTTGTTGTAATGACCAGGGTAGGTGCAAGCTCTAGGTTCATTGCCCATCTCGGCTAGCAAAGCTCTTTAATGCGCGTTTTGCATCTCAGCCGACAGGTCTCTGTAACAACCAGCTTATAGTGCTGTGTGTGAGCACTGTGCTCTCTTGCTGTTTGTGTCGCTGAGCAGAATGAAAAGCTGGACTCGCAGACAAGAAGCAAAGCAAGCAAGAGTGTAGAGCGTTGAACTCCTAGACTTCCCTTCTGGAATTAACTTTGGGGGTTTTTCCAATGACTGTCTGTTATAATGTGTGAATCTACACATAGGACTGTTTATACATACTTTAACTTATCCTGCAGTAAAAAAAAATAATCTAAGTATTGCAGTTTTGCACACTAACTCAAGAGTTAGAGAGTGACTGTGTAGAGCTGGCTTAGGGTCACACAGGTATGACAGCACGGCAGGAAGTTTTTTCCAACTAAACTTTCAGCACACTTCATATCTAATTTGAAAAATAATATTAGCCTGGATTAATACCTTTAAAGGAGTTTCAAGCTTTCCTATAGCTACTGTTCTGATAACACTGCACCTTCTTCGGTTTAAAAACAAAAAAACCCCAACCAAACAAAAACCCATCCACAAACAGAAAAAGCTGAACTCTACTACTGTTTATTAATTGAATCAGTGAATGCACTTTGTTTGTGATGAAGTTTTCTCGTTAATGTGGTGGAACCAAGGTACTACAGTGATGGGTTCTGAAAACCTGTGTGTAAAGTGTCAGTATTCTCACAATCAGCCCAATATTGGTTGTTATTCTAGTGTGTTTATCACCTGTTGTACTATAATGATGTTTTCTTCTGCAGCTACAGTTCCCTGGTGGTTTGGTCTTTTTACACAGCAGATCCTTTAGTGTGTGAAGAATTAGTCAAAAAAAACCATATGAATTCATAATTTTGTTCATAGAAACCTGTTGTATAACAAAAGTTACAATGGAAGCAGTTTCTGACAGGAGTCTTCTTAGTCTGTTCTCAACAGTGCAAGATACATTTTAATACAGTAGCTTAAACACTCTCAGACTGTCACTTGCACCAATTATTTCCATTTTTTCAACTGTTCCCTTCTCAATCTTCATACTATTAAAAAAAAAATGGCTCAGGGTTTTGAAATGTGATAACCATCATGCCAATCCAAGAATGTTCAAACAGATGTATTGTTTTGATTATTTTTTTTCCAGTAGCGCTTAAATTTTAAAAAGCAAATAATTCTAACCAAGGGATAGATGAAAGCAGTTATGGTAGTACCTTGTCTGGCCCATTTTGTAGAGATGTATTGCAGTTCAACTTTTTTTTTAATATGGTAGAGAAAAATCACCTTTTATAATATGAGCATCTCTACGCTGGGAACTGTCCTGAAAATCTAGCTTCATTATAAAGCACTCTTGACTCAGGTACCATTACTGATTTTTAATTACATGACTACTCTGTCATATCAACTGTTTGCATTTGCAGACAGTTTTTTCTAGAGGAAAGACATTTCATCATTTCAGTCTGTGATATGAACTGGTTATTTGGGTGTGATCCACAAGATAAATTGCAAAAGAATCTGCAATCTCTTAAAATGTTTTTTCATAATTTCAAGCAAAGTTTTTAGAAAGCCTGTGTAATTACACATAATAATTGTATAATTGCAGATCTTAATTATTATATTTCTTACTTAGCGGGCTGTATGTATTTGCACTAATTATAGTACCAAAATGTTTAATTACTAAATTATAGTTGCATATTGGGCAAGGGGGCTCTAATCTGCCAGCTGAAAGCAAGTTTGCAGCTAGCATTCTACAAACATAGCGTTGTTTAAAATAAAAATATTTAACATTAAAATGATGGTGTACTATTGTTGTGGTCTCAGTTAGAACAGAAATAACAAAATGGTTGTCTGAGAGAAATATTCATGATGCTATAGCTGAAGACAGCAAAGAGATAAACCAGCAGGTGGAATAATGGAAATAATTTAGTATGCAGTATTGGGTTTTTGTTATAGCAAAGCACAAATAAAACCAATTTTTATAATAAGACATTATCCATAACATAGTCTTTATTCCCACCTCACACAGTCCTTCACTCTCACCTCTAATATTCCAGTATCCTGTCTGGACTATCTTTATTTATTTTTTTTGTTATATATATGGCACTCTCTTATTTAATCACTGTGGAGAATGCTCCCAGCCTTTGTCATACCAGTCAATAGCATGTGTCAGCTTTGACTTAGCATTCTTTCTAAATCGTGTTATTTGGCTGTCTTGCTAAGAAACAGCCTTTCTTTTTCTGTCTTTCTACACAGTTTTAATCTTTTGCTCAGGCTCCCATCTTCCTGTATTTTCAGTTACAGTTTCTTGTCTAGCCTTGACAAAATCATTCTTGCCTGTTTATATCCATTTAGAATGTGGTTACGAAGACTGTTTTCCTAGAAAAATATCTCTGCAGTATCAGCCTTCCACTGCCTTCCCTTTCCCAGTTTTTTTCAAACTTAAGGTGCTTTTCTTTTCTTAAGATCCTTCCAGATTTGTTTTTGTAGTCAGCAATCCAATACAGCAAGGTATCTGAGTTAAAAATGTGGTTTAAGAGTCACGCCTCGCTTTTGGGGAATTTATATGTGGGTTTGTGAGGTTTTTTCTTATGCTATGTAGCTCTCGGTACGTGGTCATGAGATTACAATTTCATCTTGCTGCCTTTCATTTCTTCAGATACGGAATACAGTCAAACTGTCAACACCAGAAGAAACTCCTCCAATGTGATGGTGTGGTCTTCAGTCATACTTGCTTCTATTGTCACTTACCTTCTGTTTCAAAACCATTAAGTCCATTCTTGGGTGTTTTTCTATGAAGCTGAAGAATCTCCATCCTTGGGGCCTGTGCATTTTGCTCTAGTGATCTGTGACCTTATCCTAGGAAAGTTATTTTCTTTAATATAAATCTACCTTCTTGCAATGTTGAATTTATTACTCTCATAATCAGAATGACAATTTATATGCTTTTCTTTGTGGTAACTTACTGTCTTTGAAGCCCTGTATGTCATGCTTTCCCTCTATCTTCTTCATGCTAAGCCAGTAGTATGGTAGGTAAATTAAGAGGGACCAAAGTCCTGTTGCCATTCTTCAATTGGTGTGTTCCCAGAAGGTGTCCTCTTCATGAGATTATCGGTTGTTTCGTGGTACACAGCTCCCTCTGCTTTATAAGAAATGGCAGTGAAAGGCTTGAGACACTTGTGACAGCGTTACAAATGTCAGCCCATCCCCTTGAAGAGTTTTGATAAACCAGTATTTTCTGAGGAGGGGAGATAAGAATTTAACAAAATAATTCAAGATCATCAAAAACCAGCAGTGTTTTTCAAAAGGGCAGTTTGAGAGCTGTGAAAACAGTCTGTACAGACTAAAAAGGCTCCTGCCAGAAATGGCTTCCATGATAATTTTTGTTACACAATAGCAACTTTCACATTGCCTCATGCTAGCTGCTGTGTCTTACTGCTGTGGGGTTTGTTGCCAGTTTTGCATTCTTAGCTTTAGCTTTTTAGTATCTTTACCAGACTCCTGTAGAGTGCCACTGGGCATATGTCTATTGGAAGAATATTCCCCATGTGTAATTATTTCTGTAGATGATCAACCGTGATTTTAATCCATTATATATATACTAGGTGGTGTATTGATTTTTGACTAATGATAACTTTTAATAGACCTGTCATGCAGTATCAAGTCAGATTCTTCTTACTTTAGGCTTAGATGTACTTCCTAACCTCTATATGATGCAGCAAGTGTATTCACCTTAAAACAGTTGTGTTATTTCAGTTGATGAGACTTAAGACGTTCTTCAGATCATGCCAAGAGGGTCACTGTCACGTACTCTGATTATTATGTAAGAGATGGTGTCTTGCACCAAAACCCAGCAATAAACCTTACTTATTTTTCACAAACACCATTCAATATCAGTAATGCCTCCATATGATGGTGTGTTTACTTAGTTTGTATAATTAACACTTAAGTGAATAATTAACACCTAAGTGTATTTGGAGTGAGATAAAGAAGATTTTTATTTTTGCCAAAGAGATCTGTATGTACTTTGTGAGAACAGAGAGATTTTTGAGTGGTCAATTTGACCACTCAAGACTTTTGATCAATTTTATTTCNNNNTTTTATTTATCTCTTAACTTCAGTGAAGAGATGCAGACAACAGTTAGTGGGCCCCAGATAGCGGGCTCCTCAGTTGCTGTTTCCATGGGTGAATTCCTGATCCTTCCTGTGCAGTCATTGCTGGAAGTTGCTTAGTCTGAGTTTTCCTGAAAAAGTATTCTTTCATTTCCTAAGCTATAGCCTATACTTGTTCTCCTACATAATATATTTATGGAAGGTGTTCTCTGACACCAGTTCTTAAATGCCTCATTTATCGTGTTAATATTGGTAAGTAAGATGTTTTTACAGCTTTTAGTGGTTGAGTAGTTATCTGATCATGAGGAAAAAAAAACTTTAAAAACAAAGGGTTATTAAAAAGAATCAACTTTTACCCTTTTGATGTTAAGAATTCCCTCATATGACTGCTGAAATTGTTGTCTACTTCTAGGATTATATGTTCCAGTTTTTGACTGGAATGCTTTTTGTCTAATAATAATTTTGTTGTGTTCATAAGAAATGTGACATACTGTACCTCTAAATATATTCTTCCAGAAAAAGCATTCTCCCTTTTTTAAAAAGACACCAAGTCCCACGTGCACTTTTCACGCACAAACATTTTAATTGCTTCTCTTTTTTTTTTACACTTAGCTGAAGTAACATACTAGTCTGTGAAACAATAGAATTTTCAATATATGAGATCTTTGTTAAATTAACAAGTTTTTACCAAGGCCATATTTTGTGGAGGACAGAAATCCAAAATAGAATATTAGAAAAACATTGGGAGACTCTTCAGAAACATTGCGCTTTAATTTATAATGTATAATCTATACATACTGTATAAACTATATAAAGAATCTAGCAATCATGTCTTTCAGTGTTATCTATTGCCATCATTCCCCATGCATTGAGGCTCTCACTATAGCTATTACTATAAAACGTTCCCTAAGTACATAAAGGCTCTAATCGTTAAGATTTTTATTACCAGCCACACATACAGAGCTGCAAATTGCCTTGTTTCAGATTTATTATGTATTACTCTAGAAATTCTATAAAGATCAAAAGAACTGATTACAATGTTGACCTTTGCATTAACTCATCTGAATTTAAATTCAAGTGTTTGATTTGGGAAAATAAGTCCATTTATCATAGGTCTGCTACTGAGGGGATTGTGCAGCCCTGATTGGGAGTGCTGAGACCAAATTTATTTATTGAGCTTGGGCTTGAAAATTGTTTGTAGGACAAGAGGAACAAAAGTTTGACCTGCCATTGTGTTGCACCCAGGGAACAATGTGACAGCTGCCCTTTTCAAATATCTAGCAGTCTGTTCTTGCTGAAGAGTCAAAAGATATTTATAGTTTAAATTTATATAACAATTTGAAAATGGAAACCAATGGGCCTTTTCTCACCATGAGATAATAAACTGCTAAATACAAATGTAACACTGTAGCAATATGGAAGAAGACATGCGATATTCTGGATCTTAACATTTCCTTTTTAAAGTATATTTGAAGTTTACTGTCCTGGAAACATAAATATTTATGAGTGTACATTTTAGAACTGGCACCTCAGCTAGTAGAAGGATGGTAGCTTTATCAGTTAATTAATTGTCACTCTTTTAATGTGCATATTTATACCAACTGAAAGGCTAGTCCCTTTGGAAAAGTAAGTAAGAGGAAAAGAAATTGGAACTAATAGAGCTGGAAGTAATGTATCTGTACAGAGTCTTTGTAGCAGCATTCACTTTCTTGTGAAATGCTGAAGGTGGGGGTTGTATCAAGTAAGTGCAACCTGCACTTTAAAATGTTGTAACTGGCATTTTCATGGGCTTAGTCTGAGGTGTTAATGTGTGAGACAGAGTTTATTACTTAAAGATATTTCCACCCTAGTTTGAAATAAACATGTTACAGTTAGTGTAAACTTAAGGTAATTAAATTCAGAATGCAAGTCCTTACCTGTTTGTCAGGTAGTGATAGCACGTCTACAGATAGTGTGCCATGATGCACAAAGTTGCCCGTAAAGAAGACATTTGTCATTGGCTTGCAGGCATTCTTACTCGTGGGTTGGTAAATGCAGAGGCACCATGGTGATGATGCACCCAGTACACTTGTTAATGCTTTATTTAATTTTTAGTTTCCTGTTAAGGAAAATATGTATTGTACTGAATTCTTTAATCAGAAAATGCTTTGGTTCAAACTTTGGTATATTGAGAATGTCACAACTATATCCTTGAAGTGATTCAATTAAAAGAAGATACCAGAGGAGAACCATTTCTGGTTCGAAAAGAGGCTTACCTTGACACATTTTGGACTAAAGTCACTCCAGACAGCCAGTAGGACATACAGATATGTTTAAGACAGCTAACAAAGTTTAATTTGGGAGCTTAGTGCTCAATGGAGGCTTTTTTTAATGTATCTGAGTCAGATGGCTGAGAAATTAAATACTCCTAGTGAGAATGCATATTTATTTTAAAAATATATTTTGTTAGAAACCAATACCTGTTTTCAAGTATCAAGGATTTTTCCCCTGCTATTCTGTGTTCATATGTTTACCATTTGATGTCTAAAACTAAACCTTGGGGATGGTATTCCTTTTAAATATTTTTAAATGGCAGAAATTGCACAAATATTTAGGTTTAACAAAATACAATGTTACATAATTATTAAATCAATCCAGAGTACTATATTGTGTCATTTGCTTATGTTGGCTTTCACTAGAAATGTTTTTGCACATGGTAAACTAAGATCTTATCTAAAGACGAATGAAGTCCATTCAAAGAATTCAAAGGGCATTAGAAAGTCCCATAGTAGGAGAGAGGAGTCATTTATCAGGGTGAAATGGTGCTATAATGGTGGATCATACAAGATTATAGAAAATAACTTCAGAAACTAAGGTGCAAATCAAAAATATACTGTTGTTAATTTTAGCCACAAAATCTTTGTCGTTTGATATGAAAGCTGCTGGGGCTGATAGGCTTTCACTTTGAATGAATGAAAACCATAGTTCTGTAAGTTTCCTTTAATTATTTTCCATAGCAGGTGGCTATATGCAGGAAGAACTTCACTATGCACTTCATAGCACTTATGGCACCTTTTCAGTGAACATCTATTTCTTGCCAACAGCGTTCCTCCTAATATATCACTAGATATTTATGACTTTAAAAATAATTAAAGAAAATTCAAAATATCTGTTGGTCATAATTCCAAAGTCAATATATATTTCCATATATTTTTCTTCTTGGCCACCTGCAAAATTTACTGCTATTGAAGATATGGTGTATACAGTAGTGATTTTTGCCAATATATACAATTTCTTGAATGCTGCCATCAAATACAATTTCTTAAGACAATCAGTGTTACAGACCAGTGTTTCAGATGTTCCTGTTTTTTAATTTCTTTCGGTTTGTTTGTTTTGGTTTTTTACCTGTTTATTGAGCTCTTTATTTTCTAAAACTCTTCTTAAACTCACAGTTTCCAGTTAACTTTATGGAATCCAATGTTTACCCTGTTGGTGTCCAGATAATAGCCAAATGAGCTTTCTCTGGACCAATTTTCATTTTCCTAGGAGAAATCTGAGCACCTTATCAACAGTTGGGAGCCTGCCATGCTTTCTAGAGTTAAACCTGCCTGCAAACCAAAACAGGCCTAATAATGTGCTTAGTGCCCTCAGTTCAGCCTCCATCCTGGTACTTTGTAAAGTCTTTAGGTATTTGGTAGGAAAGAGAATAGCCCATGAGTATAGTATTGCTTCAGTAGCTAAGTAAAAGGTACTAATCCTGAAAATTGCCTTTAGTAACATCACGGATATGCATTGGCAGCAAATGAGCTGCAAACCTAACTTACTTCATAAACTGTGTCCAAGATCATACCACAACCAACTTGAATGGCAAATAGTACGTTCAGCAAGGCTTTGTGTTTGTGGTATTTACTCAACCGTCTTGGGAGTGGGAGAGAAGATGAATCAGGTTATGTTAACCTGGTGTGTTTCAGCCTTGAACAAAGCAGAGAGATTCAAATAATTACCTGAGCACTATTTTTTAAAGGGATAATCGCTACTGCCTTTCAACAGCCTTCTTGGTTTTTATCTTACTTGAGATTTCTGTGAAGGTGCACTTTTCCAAATACTGCTGGGGTATTTTTTTGTGGCGGTCATTACAGATAGTACCTTCTGCTTTCATTCTGGCTCATTTTCCTCTTCCTTTGTCCTCAAACTCAAATATTTATGCTTACTTTTTGCACTGGTGGTGAAAACACTTCCCTTGACTGAAAGTGAAGTTTACATCTTGGACACCATCAGATTGTACCACAAATAGTCTCTGAAAACTACTGGATAAGCAGAAATTTCTAGAAAGCAAGGCTGTCACTTAGAAATAGCTGGACAAAATGTATTTCCGTATGAGTACTCTCCTGCTTCCGTCTCCTTGTCTTGGACATTGTCATGGTGAGTGCTGTCATGCTTTTATGAGTTGTAAGCATTTTGTCTTTATTAGGGACTATGTTAGTTCTAGTTGTTTCCAGAATAACATGCCCATATAAATGCAAAATGTCGGTATTTGATTCAAGATCTTCTCTGTAACAAAGACCCTTTCTTTAGCTTCTCCTGAATTTTTTTCCTTCTTTAGTAACGGGGATAATAACTTTCTCACTCCCCAAGGGCAACTTAGAATTCACTTGGCATTTTGTAAGGGGCTGCTGATAGCCACAGGCCATAATTCTATGATGTACGGCCTCTACCCTACGGTGGGTGGAAAGCCAGTCTTCTCCAGGACCTGGCAAAATATGTTTTACAGCTTTGTGTCTGAAAAATATTGTTGCTCTCTGTGCCCTGCAAGACATTAAACACTTGCAACAGAGAGAAAAATGTTCTTTACTTGATCCCCTGAGTAGTGAGGCCCCAATAAACCACTTGCTTCTCTTGTCCTTATTTCTACAGTAATGCTTTTTAAGTAGAGGATATGCTTCTGGTAGCCAACAGTTGCCTATACAGGGTTTTATCAGAAATTTCGGAAGCTCAAGGCAGCTAATATTTTGCATAGGGACTAAAACCTATTCTCATAGATCTGACCAGAAAATTGATGCCACAAGAGACATGAGGGGAAACTGAATTCTTTCCCCCATGTTAATCCCATAAATAGAAGAGCCTGTAAATGAGAGTAGGGCCTTAATTTGTCTTGCAACAGAGACAGCCACTGAGTCAAGCACATTTCCCTGTCCTCAGTCACACACACACTTGCCTAGCCAATGGTTAAAATCTGTTTATTGTACATAGTTTAAAATTTTGAAAGACGAAAAGTTTTTCACATGCTAAACACAACTTTCTGCTAGAAGTGCTGTTTGTAAAAGTAAGTTTAACTTGGCAGCACAATTCCAGAAACATCCACTCTTTTAACAAAATAGCACAAAACTATCAAGGAAATATATGTTGTGTGCGATGAAAAACATAGGACAAAGCATGGCAATGATATTTCATCTTGCTGGAGGAGTGGATAGCAGATACAAGCAGTGTTCCGCTCCTAGAACACAGGCTTTCACCTTCCTTTATGAATTAGTATTTTGGGATAGCTACCATTTTAATGCAGTACGAGTTTAAATTACAGTAAGGAACTATAGGCTCTCTCTCTTAAGAGCATACTGCAATGTTTTCCATTATGTAGGGCTTGATATCATATAAAGAGAACCTTGGAGCACTCTTACTGATAAGGAGGGAATTGAGAGTTAGATAATACAGTTTAGTCTTCAAATCAAAGTTAATGGTGGCTTTGCATGATCCAATAATGAGCTTTTGGTAGGATACATCTTTGGTATCTGCATTATGTTTGAAATTTTTAAATGCAATGCTACCGTATCTGAGTGTTGATATCCCAGTGTGGGACTGCTATTAAGCTTAACAAGCTTGACAGTTTCTTTTAAAATGTATGAGTAGAATTCCCACTTTTGATTTTTTTTTTTCCTATTAGAACCTACTTGTTTCCATTTCTTCTATAATAGAAGTCATGAATTATTTACACTTGATATTTGAAGACAAGATGATGGAAAAGCTTGAGAATGTCTTGCTCCGAAAAATTCTATTTATTGTAATGTATTTTAAAATGTATTTTATTTCTATGTCATTTTGCTTACACAGAAAAATAAAAAAGATATCTTAAGCCTGAATTTTGCTTGACCTTAGAAGTGCCCAATGGAGAGTTGATTTCTGAGCCTTCTGCTTCCTTCTCCTGTTCATATCTACTGGCATGTACAATTTGAAATAATTTTTATATTTATACATTACAAGTTCAGATGACAGAGAAAGTGGCAAATACAGAAGGATTTCTGAAATCTACCAGTCATGTAAGCTTGCAGGGTAAAGTATTTACATACAGACTAGCTCAAAATAAAGAAGTGTCATCTGCTTACAATACTGTCAACAGTGAAACTGGCCAAGTTTGTACCTGAAACTTCCCCTAAAGCCTTTTTCCTGCTGTTTGGTGTGAGCCCTTCTGGTGGGAAATGAAATGGAGAAAAATTTTGTGGACAATAATTATTTAAAGGTTATCTTACCTAAAGGGAAAAATGTCATGCTTTTATTGTAGTATTTCAAATGTGTAAATTTCATAAATTCTATTACTGATCAATGTCCATAAATTTTCAAAGGTATTTTATTCCAAATCTTAGCAAAGTGTAACCTTTTAAACCAAAATTTTCTGATACCTGAATTATTTTATTCATGTGGAAAGTTCTTAGGTACGCTGCTCTCAGCATTCCCTTTGTGCTTAATATTCCTACCATCTCTTTCTCTGGAAAATAGTTCAGGTACTGTCTGGTTTTTGTTGTCTAGGCTGTAATATACCTGTGCCTCTTTTGGGGAAAAAAAAATCATCTGAAACATAATGAGATTTTCTTGCACATGGAACTTGATTGGTTCTAGACTTTAAGACCGTGCAAACTGTAGATGCTATGATAGGAAACCATCCTGCAACAGAGGGAGAGGAGAGTTGTCTTAGTGGATCTGTTCTGCCCACCTCTGCCTGGGGTTGCTAATCCTAACTGCTTTCCCAGCCACTGGAAGTGTAGCAGTATGGGAAAGATGGGACAGAAAGAATGGCAACTCGCTGTACTTTTGTCTGCTACAAGCCTTTTTTTCAGTGCATTAAGACTGTGAGCTTCAGTGCAATGCAGGCGACAGGGCATTCTCTTTAATTGCAGTGACTGACCATTTGTTTTTCATTTAGTTATAATTTATTAAACTAAACTCCCTTTCTGTTTTGAAAATAAAAAGATGTTCCTTGCAGTCTGTATTCTACTCATAGTATTTTTCTTTTGTTTTCTGATAATACTCAAAATCTAACATCAACATATATGTTCATGGCTATATAGATTACTGGAGCCAACATCAGCATGTTTAAAATGAGTTTTAACGTATATGGAAAATGAAAAGACTTTAAAACAAATTATTTGGCTCAAAGCTCCATTTCTATGGTGTATGTTTCAAGCTAATAATCAGGGCTTACTGTGGGTCAGCATGTCATATCCCAGTGGTGTCTAGTGAGATGGAGGGTTATCTTACATGTCAGCTAGATAACCCCGTGAACAATTTTGAGCAGTGGAGATAATGGGACTGAATTCTGAAATGAGGTGGAACTCTGAAATGGGGCAGAATTCAGAGTGGGAGCTGGAAATATCACGGACTACAGTGTCGTACGTGAGCACCGTACACGGCTGCTTGTGAAAGCAATCACCTTTTGGCAGCAGGAGTTGCTTATTTTTGACAATAATCCTTCTTGATAGGGTGCAATTAAAATGTGAGAGAATGGCCAATCCGGTACATTTTCCTATAAAAAAGAAAGATGAAGTAAAAAAATCACTTCCTTGCTACTGCTGCTATATTTTTAACTTTTTATCAAATTTTTGTGGTTTTTTTTTAATTTGAATACAGCTATTGCAATCTAATAAATACAGCTATACAATCTAATATTTTTTACCATGTTTTGGACACGTTTTGAACTTTTACTCTCCTGCCTTCAAGTTTTGCTCTCCACAGTTACTGTGGTGGGGGCTTCTTAAATTATTATTTATTCTTTTTTTCTTAATAAAAACAATGTTTATGTACTTTGAGGAAATTTTAGTTCATATTTGTGGCAATAGATGCACTTTCATATTTTGTGTTTTTCATTTTTTACTATTATATATTTTACTGGTTTTAATTTTATAAATAAGGAAAAGGCCAAATTTGTTGCGTATTTATGAAAATAGTAGTTATGTAGTCTTTTGTTTCATAGGTTCTCAGATGATACAATGCTTTCTAATTGTACATCTGAATCAAACCATTGATATCATAAGTGAAGTAATTCAGTCTTCATACAAAATATATAACTTATATAAAAAAACTAGAAACTACTTGAACTGGAGATTTGTTTCCACCTTTGGAGCTGGCACAGTAGTTCACGCTGAATTCACTTATCAGCTTTTGCACAATGGACTTTTGAGCGTATATATATTTGCAGCATGTATTTAGACAAACCTTAGCAGCACTGATATTAAAGGTATTTTTTTCCCAGTGTCTATTCTATCACTCATCTTACGTTTGCTTCTTGTTTTACTTTTATCCGTAGCCTAAGTGAATTATTTAGCACTGAGGAGCATGTTCTCCCTGTTACCATTTCTTCCCACACTTGCTAACCACAGTTATAACTCACAGTGAAAGCTTAGTGACTTCTGTAGCCTTTGGTCAGCCAGCAGAGGCCACTCATTGCTTGCTACTGAAGCTGGGCGGTGATTTGGAAATAGGGGTTTTGTTGTGAGCCTGGGTTTTTTAATCCACTCTGAGCAAGCTTATGCTGCCATGAACTGTCACAGCATCACTTGTACCTGCGGAGATTTCTGAGTAATTCTGCTCATATATGTAAATACATTTAATATTGACGTTATTCTGTTTCCTATAATAAGTCCTGTGGCAGTAGGGATAAAAATCACCTTCAGTAGTGTACTTCAGGCAGTCTGCTTTGATGGCACCCTTTGTTATTGGTACAATCTTTACTGTCATAAAGTAAGGAAAAACTATTATGGATTACTGGAGCAGAAGGGTCTTGTTTGTATATTTTCCTTGATTTTTCCGAATGAGGAACTGAGTTGCAGAAAACAACTTACCAAAGGCTAAACCAGCAAGCCTGCAGCAGAGCAAGGAATTGAACCTGCATCTCCTAGGTCATAGCTAGTATCCCAATCACTGCACAGCTCATTCCTCCTGTCAATATCACCCTGTGGGTATCTTCACTTATTGATGATAATTTTAGAAGTAAAAACATTATTTCAGCATTTCAGATCATTCATACAGTCCCAGCACTACTGAAATCAAAATCCTGTTTCCTTAGTGAAGCTAAGATTTCACCCTAGAATAAATTTTATAAAGAGACAACTAAAATATCGTAATATTTTTTTTGTATACAGCGTATTACTGCAGCACTTAATTAGTAGTTCTTTGTATTAAGGGAAATTTGGTTTAATTTAATAAAAATTTGTTAAATATTAGTGATTTGCAGAGTAATGAAGTAGCAAAATTTTGGCCATTGTTTTGTTCCCATATCTAATACAATTCAGACAGCTGCCCTGAAGATTTTCCGTTTCCTCCTAACAAAAAATTGAAATACTGGTGCTGTGTGGTGACTTTATGCAGTTCTGATAATCACACATTTGGGGTTTTTTAACAAGAAATTGTTTAAATTTAAAGAAAAAAATACAAATTTCTGGTTTGTATTTTCTTCTTAAGACTTATAAATCAGTCCATTTTTTGCAGTGCTGGGAGCTGCTATCAGAGCAGTGATGCCACACAGTACTATTTCACATTAAATATAAGGAATCTCCAAATAAACTCTTCTGCTGACATTCTTGTAGATAGGACACTTGCACTTTTCACTTTTCCTGATGCTTTCTCCATACACTAGATTATTTTTTTGCAGTATACACTCTGCTGTAATAGCTCCTACGGTGTTACTGTATCACCTACCTAAAAGCAGGATATATGCACTAATGTATATCATTGCAGTGCCTCATTAAACTTACTCTGTTGCCTGTTCTATAGTATATAAAAGCTTGTCCCTTTGACAAAGATTTAGGACAAGACATGACTTGTGATATTTTCTGCAAGTGTTACCATTTAAAACAAACCACCTTAAACTCAGGCCAATCTTCTTTCAAAAGTGGGAGTTTTTTTGTTTTAAATTTATACTTATTTAATTGTAAATTCAAATTTTATCTTAAAAGCAGCAGAGGATAGCTGATAGCAAAGATTTACAAAGAAATTCCCTGTTTTGCTCTTATACATGACATTTAAATTTTCTATCCTTCTCTGAAGGAGCTATGTTCATTAGTGGAGTTTTCTTCTTTTAATCTCCGACATAGTTCTTCTTTTCCATCTGTTAATCATTCAGTTGAAAACTGTATTTGAAGAGATGGAGGTATTTTGATCAGTTGTGTGAAAAGAAATGTAGAGAAACCTCTTAACAGCATGTGAAATCACTTAAAAGACTGGGGAGCTGGGGCATATTTTTTAACTCCAAGGAACTTACTGATTCTCATTTGATCTAGGGCGCATAGCTTCGTAATTTCTAAAGCAATAAAATGTACAAGGAGATGCGTGTTTACTTTAGGATTAAAGTCCACATCTTTTGACCTACTTTTCTTGAGGTTTTTCTCCTTTCTTATCATATGCATATATTTTGCAAGCAGAATGGCAATGATCCATTGATTTTTTTCAGCACTGTTAGTAAAAGGTCATTTTTAAAGAATTATAAATATTATAAAATATATATATACAGTAGCAAGAAGCTGGCAGAGAACCATTCTGCTAGGGAACCATGTCTTCATAAGGACTTTGTAGAGTTTGACTGAGCATCTCTTAAAGGTAATCTCTGCATTAGAGATGCTTCTCTGGAATGGTCAGTTTGGGCCCTTCGGAAATGGTGTGTTTGTAAAGGGAATAAAAACTGTAGTAGTAATGTCAAGCTAGGGTTATGGCAATGTTTCAGTAATATATACTATGAAAGCTGGTTTTATTTTCTTAGTTTTTCCTATGCTGCTCCAAGTCAAAGAGCTTGTATCTATATTTTTTAAGATGTGTTTTAAATCCAGAGCTTTCTTTAGCGTAGGTGATTTCCAATCCCTCTAGTGAAGAAGGCGTATGAAATGAGTGATAATAAATGGATACTGAAAATAATAAGCACAATAACATGTGGAGAATAGATTTTTCTCTTATTTATTCACTTGATATAATTTGATTTAATTTCATAGAAATCGGCAATTACAGATCTGTGACTTACAGAAGTACCATTGTGATGCTGTAATTTCCACTGCAAAATCCTGTTGTCCAGGATTTTATTTTAATTGCATTTAGTTTTGGACAACAACTTGTTTTGCAGAAGCTTCTACTTGGGAAAACTGGATTTACTACTGAGCTTTTTATATTGCATTCATCAATATAGGCTTTTTAGGGAAAGATATTATAAATATGTGAACTCAGGAAAAAGTATCTTTCCTTCTGAAATTCACAAGATTTGGTTAATATAATTTTTACATGTGTCAATCTGTAGCTAATCATAGCAGTTAAATAGTGGAAAAAGGCACCTATTCCTTCATTTAGGAAAGTGGTTAGCTTGTTTGTTTAACTAGTGTTTAGCAAATTTTTATATACTATGAGTGGGACACACTCTGATGGCCAAGTTAAGCATTCAAATAGTTGCATAATTATTTATGTGGATTCTTTAAATACATCATAGAATCATTTATATTGGAAAAGACCTGTAAGATCATCAGCTGTAAACCTAACACTGCCATGTCCACCAAATCATAGTAAGGAAATAAGAGCCCGTAAAAAGAGCTCGATAATGTCTTTTTGCTGTTTGTGCTATGGAGTTTGGCATAAAATCCTATTTAAAATACAAACGATATCACTTTCAGTATTTAAAAATTACTTCAATTTTATGAAACTTATTTTTCCAGTAATCAAAAACTTATCTGAGGTACAATTATGAATAAGACATAGTCTGTAATTTTTTTTTTAAAGTATTTCCTAAGCTAAACATCAATTATAAAGGGGAACTGTGCTTGCTTACTTAATTGTGTGGTAGCATGGGAAAAAATAAGGGAGAAGAGGTATGGCTGAATATGCATTTTAAGGTAGTTTATAGTATTTTAAGTATTAAGAAAATATGCTGTATGGAATACATCCATACTTGGGAACTCTATATTATAGGTGTCTTTAAAAATAATTAATGATTTCCCATGGGATATTAATTAACCGAACATTATTAAAATAAAGTATACTTCCAATGAGAAGTAAACAGAATTTTTAAGCAACACTGTAACAATTTTGATTTGTGGTAACCTTTTCTTTAAACTACAGCATATGTGTATTAAAATAGTAATATAATATTTTATAGAGGTGCTGATCTCTTCTCCCAGGGATCCAGTGATAGGACACATGGCAATGGTTCAGAGCTGCACCAGGGGAGGTTTGAATTGGACATTAGGAAGCATTACTTTACTGAGATGGTGGTCAAACACTAAAACAGAAGTCCTAGAGAGGTGGTCGATGTCCAAAGCCTGTCAGTGTACAAGAAGCATGTAGATGATGCCCTTAACAGTATGCTTTAACTTCAATCAGCCCTTAAATGGTCAGGAAGTTGAACTAGATGGTCATTGTAGGTTCCTTCCAACTGAAGTATTCTATATTATTAGCATTTAAAAATAACAGTTACTGTGCTCAACATTATTTCTGCAGTGTGAAATCCTCTTTCTTGTCTTTCTTTCTCTGTTTGATCCCACCATCTTTCTATATATCACTTCTAAAGTTCGTTGTATGTAATATCTCAGGAAGCATTATGCTATGTTGTGTATTTTGAGGCAAAACCCCTGAGTCTTGAATAATTTTCCACTTTCCTGTGACCATCAATATAGATCATAATTTCTAAGGTAAAGCAGTCTTTACAAAACAGAAGTCTCTGAGTTGGAGCATGTGGGTTTCAGAGACTGAACAGTACACAGCCACCACCTTGTTGTCTTATTCAAGCAGTGGTAAAAGGACTTGTAGCCAGAAGAAATTAAAGATGACTGTAGACTTTATTCATATTAAAACAGGTTTATCAGCTGTAGGTTAGAGTATCTCTTGTGCAATGTGTTGCTGGAGAGACTTTGCACAGGAGGAAGATAACAAGCAAGGAGGCTCAAAGGTTTCCCTTGTTTCCCTTTACACTCCTGCTTATTTTGCTGCTTTATGCAACTCAGCCACTCTATGGATTGCGACGCAGTTGGGCTGTGTGAAGACCCATGATATTTCTTTTGTACCTTGTGAAGGCTGCTATTGTTCCTCACCCTCTAGGACATCATTCCTAGTCATTTATTACATCTAGTAAGGTTGGTTTTTTTTTAATCTGCAATTCATAATTAGAGGAAGTAGTTAGAAATACTTCCACTTTCTGTATTAAAGTTACCTAAGTTCCAGAATGAGTGTGATAATGTCGCTTATGTGGTAGTGCAACTTCTAGAAGCACAGACTATTAAATATACTGCTAAAAATCTTGAAAGAGGTTATTTGGCATTTCCTAGGCTTTTTAATATCTCATAGGAAGGAACTTTTGAAGCCAGAATTCTGTTCATGTTGTGCATGAATTTAATGCATGCCATGGCATTTTTTTCAAAAATTATATCTATCAAAAGGTTGGGAAAAAAAAATATTATATTTATATTATTAGGAAAAAATCTGCTGTATTTTTTCCTGTAAAGCATGTAGCAAAAGTAGTCTACAGCAATTGTTGGGCATTATCAAAATGTGCTTTTTCCCATTGCACGTAACTTGCCCATGGCTCAGGTGTTTGTTACAAAAAAGAGAAGGCACTCCCTCCCTCACTTTTTCAGAGGGAACAGTAACATAAAGACATCAGACATAGGCAAGGAGAATTTGATGAGAAGGAAGACAAGCCCACTTCAGTTCCAACATCTTTTCTCAGATGGCTCAGTCCTTATCATCTTGACGCCTGTGGCTAAGCACCGTAGGACTATAGTCATCACTGCTATCTATACAGTATCAGCTCTGTGATATTGTGTATTCATAGCTAATTGAGCATACAAGTGTTAAAAACTAACACTTTTGTGTATACAAGGAGGGTGTTTAATAGCGTGTAAGAATTGACCATTACTAAGAAGAGTGTTGTTAGTGAATGAACGTAGTCTAAAGTTTAAAACAGGCCTGATCTGTCAGTCTTCTAAGCAATCCCATCACAGCAATTCTGATTCCCTGATACACAAGCGTGCACTCAGACATGCACACTAGCATAACAGTCAGTTGAGGGGGGGGTGGAATCTTAGTTGTGTAAACCTTCAGTGCTGTTTATTTTTAGTTACCCAATGGAAAGCTAGTGCTTACTTTTCCCCCTGATTTCTTCTTGTGTGCTGGGATTTCATCACCTGAAACAATTCTAGATAACTAGGCAATTTTTTTGCATGAATAAAGGATGTGAACAGTTGAGATGGTATTTGTTTTGATTTTAGCGTCCTGTGATCTGCTGCCACTTTCTAGAGCAATTTGCTCCCTCTTCTGTGGAGATTCAGCAGTTCTTTGGAGTAGATTTTTCTAACATTGAGTTTGCAGATGAAAACAGGCAATAGGATTTGGTATGACTTTTTACACCCTAAGTAAGGTGTGAGTCTTACAGTAGTCGGCATTCAGTTTTATGCAAACATCTACATGTATGCATTATGAGCTTAGTTTTATAAATATTCTGTGGGTGCTTGGTAACTGAAGCTATCTGGGGTGTGTGATCAGTTGTAACAGTATTCCAAGCAAGTTCATATTCTCATATAAATTAGTGGGAAAACATATTTCTGTGGTCTATATATTATTTTAAAACTGGCAATATATCAAGTAATTTTTCTTGAAATTTCCATGCTTATTAAATTTCAGATTATGTATTTTGAGTAAGCTGGAAACTTAAACTTGTTTCCATAAGTATGGCTGTAGGTAAACAACCAATTTTATTCCAGAAAATAGCTTTTGCTTCTGTCAACATGTTGTTTATTTTCTCCCTGAGATAAAAAGTTCAGTTTTCTGATATTTGTACCAAGATAAAGTCTGTAAACAAGATTAATATAGTGTGGAAAA
>VZZY01014256.1:11967-23978 GCA_013400335.1 Eurystomus gularis | reverse complement strand
ATTCTATGATTCTATGAAGGACTCTATCAGTTTTGCCTTGGATTCCAATCTGTGCATTCCTGAATCCAGTCCCAGAATCCAGCTCCTGAACCTGGTTCCCATATGCCACTGAATCCAGTCTAGGACTTCCTCAGTGCCTACTCCAGAGCATCAGCAGTGCCAGCAATGTAATTGCCCTCAGGGTGGTTGGGTTTAGTATTTGTTTTGTATATATTTCATTTTATTATTATTATTTTCATTTTATTATTATTATTATTTTCATTAAAGCTCTTTCAGTTTTCTTTTCTAATCCATAAGTCTCCCTTATTCTGTTTCTCTTCCCCTTCAGGAAAGGAGAGGGCATAATAAAGTACATCTGTTATAGGTCTAGTGGACAGCCCTGACCCTAAACCTTGACATGGATAGACGTTGCCTGTTAATGAGAGGAAGAGAATAAGTCTTTTGTTTTCCTTTCCTTCCTTGTGCAGCCTTTGCTTTATTATAAACTGCCTTTATCTTGACCCATGAGAATTTTTCCATTTTATTTTCTCCCCACTCTGTCCTGCCAAGGAGGGCAGTGACAGAGTGGATTGGTGGCCACCTGGCCTGCAGCCAAGGTCAAGCCACCACACATAGATACAAGAATAGAACAGCCTCTACACAGTTTCACAAAGGAGAAAACACTGTTTTGCATCTTAACCTGCAGAAATTACTCTTTAGTTAGAGGTAAAAATGTTTTTTTCTTTTGGTTCTGGAGCTTTCTGATTTACACCTTACAGTCTGTTAGTACAACTGTAGCTACACAGAGTAGTGGTTGCCTGGGGTTCTCAAAATGGTGGGCTTCAGTCTGAAAACAGCTTTTCCTTTATGCAGGAGATACATAGCACTTTAATTAGTGTGTGCATTGCTCCCAGTGCACAAGGCTATGAGTGTGCTGTGGGTCCTCCCTGGCTGAAGTCAGCCTTGCACATTGGGTCTCGCTTCCCAGTCATCCACATCAGCCACCCACTGGAGCATGTTACCATTCCTGTATGACCCTACTGCCTCTGCATCCTCTCTCTCTTCCTTGTCAAGGTCCTTGACAAGGTTGGTCCTTGTCCAATACCACCTCCAGTGTTGAGCTGGTGTTTTATTCAGGCACATAGTGAGGAATACAATAGCTCTTTTGTGATGTGGCAAAAGCGTACTCTTTGTGATGCTTCATTCTCTAGCTTGCAAAGCATTGAGCTGCACATTTAGTTAAAGAAAATACTGGGATGGTTATTACTGTGGCAATGTTCAACTCCAAAATATTATTTTTTTGTTCCTAATTGTGCTATGAAAGCAGATAAACATTACATAATTCTGACAGCAATATTTCAGAAGGTGGGCTGCTTAGCTACTGTGTGTCCATCATCAGTAAATAACATTCTTTTTTGGGTGAAATTAAACAAGTGTACTTATAACTATGTCTGGAAATAGCAGTGAGAGAATATTTCCCAAAGCATCTTCCTGCCTCTATTTAACTTCTGCTTGGAATTGACGGTAGGAAAAGCAAAATACACATTCAAAAGTTTTGTTGAAAGGTCTTTCTGAAGATATTCATAGGTCATTTGAATTCAAGGTAAATTTAGCTCAGACCTTTTAAAATTCCTAACAGGAGATGTATTCTCAAGAGAGAATGTTTCAGAGCAGACATGCTTTTGTCTAGGTGGAGATTTTTTTTAGTGCTGAAATGGTCATCCATCCTTAAAATATCCCAAAGAAATTTACATAATTCTCTAATTACATTATTGTCTATTTTTCATCCATATAAAGACACTGCCTATATGCCCATGTTAAGATTTTATTTCAGTCTCATAAAAAATAATCCTATTTTTCCAAATGGAATAAAAAACATCAGCGGATAAACACTGGTTTCAGAAACTAATCTTTTCTGACTTGCTTTCTCTTCCAAACGTGTTTTACATTTCTTTTGTTGATGAGTTTTACAGATGGAGTTTTTGAGTTTCTGTTGCTGAGGGTTTGTTCATTTTGGTTTATTTTATTTTATTGAAGGAACAATTTTAATTGAGGACAAAATACTACCTGTCACAGAAACCTTTGATTATTTATTAGGTGCCCTACACCTAGCTGCTGGAAGTCCAAAAGCTTTCACTATTTTTTAAAAATCTCTCTTATTTTTTCCCCACTAAAAGTCCTGGAAAGAAGAGTATTGTAAATCACAAAGGAAGGCATTTTCAAAGATACTAGGAAGAATAATTTTGAATCCAGAGTAGAACCAATATATACAGGACTGGTTGTTTTGTGTGGTCATGCCTGTGCTGCTGCATCAGCAATCCAGTTGTCCCCCCCTAGACACTTGAGCACAAACCCAAAGGGACTGGAGGTTAGCCTGTGCATTTAAATTTATGACCAGCTCCATAAAAATACATACATGCTTAACTGCTATAAATAGACATAAATTCCAATTGACTTAATAAGAAATTAAGAATTTAAAGACAGGTTACAAACTTTTGTAGATCTGGCTCCAAGAAAGGAAACATAAGGGAGTTCAGCATGTGTTATCAAAGATATTCAGCTGCAGCCTAATAAGAAGTGTTTATCTTCCAAAGCTTGCAAAAATACACTCACTCCTTGTTGCTCCCACCTGACAGTTTCAGGTTTGTTAGAGAATAATTTCTGCTGTGGTTACTTAACAACAAAAGCCTTTCCTTAGACTGGCTTATCTCTGTCTACTATTAAATGGATTCCATTTGTGTTTGTCAACAGTATGCACAGCTCAAACTCAGCAGCCTTACTGTCCACTGAAATATTTTCTCCTTCAGATGAGCAAACATACAACAGAAAAAAAGAGAGATTTCTGTATGTTCCTGAGGTTATGTAAATAAGCCACACTTTTATGTTCAATAGCTTTATCAAGGACATAGATGGCTGTTTTCTTAGTACTTCCATCAGTACAGCTGATGATATGGAGCATATCACAGAAGCCTGCATAGAAAAGTTTATGTCTGTTATGGTGTTGCCTACTTCTAATTTCTAAGAAAACTACAGATTGTGTTCAATAATGCTGGCTGGGTTGTTTCAATCCAACAACTCATAGTTAGAACCTATGCAAATATAACACAAAAGACTTACAAAACAAATAATCAGAATTTCTTAGAAGAAAAAGGTCTTAATGTAATGTATTTTTCGTTTAATCTACAAATAATTCCTTTTAAAATGATCTGTTCAGAGACTGTAAACAGTAGAGGACTCACTGTTCATTGTCTCCTGTGAGATGATCTGTCTGAAGAGTGCTGATTAACATTCTTTTAAAGAGCTCAGCTTATTTCAATGAGAATCGTGATTGCTTTTTGATATGGCAGCTGCTGTGAGTATTTACACTTCTTCCCACTTCAGCTGTATGTTGCTGGAGGCTTTACAGTCTCATCCAGGCATGACTTAAATGATCTGAAGCCATTTGTCACATATCCTGGAAAAATTAGAAGCCTTAATGTAGAAGGATTTGAGTGAATAATTTATTCAGGAAATGTAACCTCTTTCTTGCTTAACTTCTCTGTGAACAACGATTTTAGGAATATATTTGCTCTGTCACTGCTCAAATAATTACTTTTAAAAAAAGATTCTATCCCATACTATTTCCTCTCCATTGTATGAAGATGTTATTCATTGGTTTTCACTTTATGATTTAATATTTCTATTCTCAGGAGATTTAACACGTCTATGAGTAAACTAGTCATTGAGTGCAGAAACAGAAGCTAAAAAGAGCTATCTTCCAGCAAGTCATGTTTAAATCTCATGTAGGCCTATCAGGCATCTAGTATACCTACCAATTTACAAGTAGCTTTCCTTATTCAATAGTTCAAGAAGTGAGGGTTTTGAGTGAGACTAACTGTGACCACTATAAAAGATGGATCCCAGACTCACGGGCTAAATGAAGTCAATGGACATTTTGTGGACATTTCTGGACATTTTACAAGAGTGGCCCATAGACTAAAGGAATGATATCTGCATATTATATCAAAGGATTGGAAGTGAAGGGTAGTTAACAAGTATGTATTGGATAACATGAGATTTAAGCATGACATAAATGGTACAGAGTAAAGGATGAAGACTGTGCTGATTTAGGATGAGATAGAGTTAATTTTCTTCATAGTAGCTGGAATGGAGCTATATTTTGGATTTGTGCTGAAAACACTGTTAAGACAAGGATGGTTTAGTTACTGCTGAGCAGTGCTTACACACAGTCAAGGCTTTTTCTGCTTCTCACACCACCCCACCAATGAGTAGGCTGAGGGGCACAAGAAGCTTAGAGTGGTCACAGCTGGGACAGCTGACCCCAACTGATCAAAGAGATGTTGCATAGCATATGACATCGTGCTAAGCAATAAAAGCTGTGGAAGAAGAAGGAAGGAGAGGATGTTTGGAGTTATGGTGTATGTCTTCCCAAGTAGCTGTTATGTATGATGGAGCCCTTCTTTCCTGGAGATGGCTGAACACCTGCCTGCCGTTGGGAAGTGGTGAATGAATTCTTTGACTTGCTTTATGTACATGTGCAGCTTTTGCTTTACTTATTAACCTGTCTTTATCTCACCTCAAGGGTTTTCTCACATTTACCCTTCTGATTCCCTCCCCCGTCCCCTCATGGAGGAGTGAGCAAGCAGCCAGGTGGTGCTTAGTTGCTGGCTGGGATTAAACCACAACAATAAAAAATAACTGAAACAGGAAGAAATAAAGACTAAACCACACAAATTCCAGTTATGAAAATACAATATCTGGTTGAAGCATGGTCCAGCAGTATGAATCTCGGGCTTCCCATGCCAGATATCTGCAAATTAATCATTTATGTATTAGATCAACACACTGGAAGGTGCCAAAAGAAAGCAGAAATCAATCCATGTATTGGGAAGGTGATGGTATTTTATAGTAGGAACACATCACTCTGAGAGATTATTGCTTCCACCAGACTTGCCCAGCAGAGAGAAGCTCCAGGTATGAAGCTTCCTTTTATCCAAAAGTCAGTGTCTGGATCACCAATTCAGGATATTAAAGGCGTAAATCCCTTTTCCACCTGTGGTGATCCAAACCTATAAATAATTGGTAGAGTGGTGGTATTTGTGATATGACCTTCTTCACAGTCTGTATGAATTTTTGATCTTCCTCCTCTCTAATAGTCTAACTCCTTCCCTCTTGTATCAATTGTCAGAGCACCAATTTTAAAATCATTTCACAAACACTTTTCATTTGTGAATGCACTTGCAGGAATGTCATATTAGCTTCCTGTGAATGTTCTTACTGATAAAAAAATCACTGATCTGACTATACATAAAAAAAAATGGTCTCATGAAGAGACCATTCTTAAACTACTGCCTAACTCCAAGTTTCCTTGGGGAATATGATGTCAGAATGAAGAAAGGACTCTGCTTTCATGCTACTAAAATGCCAGAGCTGCAAACCACTGCCACTCTATGTGATACAGCAGATGCAAAAAGCAACACTTTGGGGGTAAGAATGGTGAGATGCTGTTCGGATAATGCAACAGTGCATTCTAAGATTGCTGTTCACAATTAACTCAGCACCCGTGGTTGTCTAGACAAGTGTCATAATGTTTTATTTACCTCATCCAACACCACTGCTTCTTCTGAGAAGCTCCTTATTTCACACTTCACAGTTTGTCCCATTCCTTGTACTGTTCAACATGAGCAGCAGGAATCTGGCCCCCACAGAGATGCTTGTTTCACCTAGTGAGAAAGTGCATGTATTACTGGGCTATTGTAAAGAGTTTCTTTCATAGTGGTGTTTCATATTCATATTCATATTCTTCTTGCATTTTTAGGACTAGCATTGCCTTTGAAGGAAGAGGGAAGAGAATCTAGTTCATTTTTATCAAATTTCACAGTCACTGCTGGTTTTTTTTATACCCACATTCTCAAGTTTTACAGCTCCTGGTTTTAAGGGTTTCCCTTTTCTGCTTGTATTTCAAAGAGATAAACAAGCTTTCTTTTTGTTCTTCTCTGCCTCCCACTTACACACACATAAATAATCCCATTTTCTTGTCCGCAGCCATATCTATTCAAACTAAAACTGGTACAGTTGATCCACCCCTTATATCTTACATATCACCTTGGCTGATCTTGAGTACTTATGCTGTCTTCTTTATTATTTAATACTATTAATTGTTCAAAGTACTGTACAGTCCAAAACTTGTCTTAACCAAGGACCCAATTATACTATTTGCCATGACCTGAAAGAAAAAGTCTTTTTAGGTTGATATGGTCAAGCAGAAGGGTGAGAATATAAGGAAATTAATCATGCATATGATAAACTTTTTTTTTTTTTTCTCCTGCAAAGTCAGCAACAGAACTGAAAGGAGTATGGTAAATGCCAGGTAATGTAGACCAGAGGCAGGGGAAGTGTGTGAATTATCATACTGAAAGAAGTAAAATACAAGAGAGTTAAGAAAAGCATTGGCATACATTTGTAAGTATAATCTTAAAACTGCAGTAACGTCCTTCTTTGCACTGATTATCTTAAGCAACATAGCTTTAGGAAGAAACAATTTTAAATAATTTTCTATTCCTGAGAAAGTTTATTCTGTATATTGCAAAGATTAGATTTAAACTTTGATTAAATATGGCAAATGAGCATTAAAAACTAAGTCTGAAATGTTGTGCCTGTTTTGCCCCACAGCAATTACTGTATGCAATGCATAAGAATGTCTCAAATCGTTAGTACACATAACAGAAATCAGACAGCAGGATCTACTCTGTAGTATGAATGTTAATAAAATCTGCAAGATGTGAACCAAATTCAGCTATGTCAAAATACTACCTCTACATTAATGTGTAAGCCTTGACTTTATGATGTAAAAGGTAGGAGGACTGACAAGCAGAAGTTCTCATTTCATTGGTATTTCTGCTATCATCCCCTGATGATTATCCCTTTACATGATAAAGATGGAGGACTTCCTTTTAATGCTATAGTAAACATGTTTCAGCCTTGTACATCAAAAAAATACATGTGTGTGTATGCACAGCTCTGGGTGCATCTGTGGAATGCAAGAGATGACTTTGTTCCAGTGACAAACATTAGAAATGAGGAAAAATTTCTTCTGGTTAAGTGCCGACCTGACAGTACTGGGGTTAATGGTTAGACCTGATGACCTTAAAGGTCTCTTCTAACCAGAACAATTCTGCGATGCTATGATACATTGGCATGAAGTTGTGCTATTAGTTACACACAGCTACTCACAGAAGGGTTACTTTTACCTTTTTTTTCCTTCCCCAGAAGTGATCAGTAATTAAGGGATAGTTTTATATTGGCCTGGAAAGCAAAATACATCATTTTTACACTGTTTCTTTTAGAACATTAGGTAATGCTTTGAAATATAGCAGTGTTACTAAAGAATGTTAACTGTTGTGTACTTAACCTATTGTTTTAAATTTGTAGAAAAGTTATTAATCAGAAAAATAAATTTCTAAAGCAAATTAATCAGTATTTCCTCTCTTCTGCAAAGCAGAAACTGAGAAAAACAGGGCTGAGATACAAGACCTTTTGAAGAGGACTTTGTAGGAAAACCTATGCTAATCCTGACCACAGGTTCTCTGTGAGACATAGTTTACCTGTGCCATAAAATATGCATGCCATAAAATGGATTCATTTATCAGTGAGTGATGTAAAATATATCTATAGTTACTGTGAAATACTCAGCTAATTAAATTCAGTAGCCTTTCTGACAAAAGTAACTAGTTAGTACACTTAATTTCCATTGAGATAGTCTTGCCCATGTTTCCTGTTTAATTACTTGGTAAACTCTGAGTAACTTTCAGAAATGCTGTTATGATTAATGTATAGAGCTGTCAGATGAAACCATATCTTCATTGTGCTAGGTGCTGTACTGATGGCTGCTGAAAGACTGATACTGCTTTAAAAAACCCACTGAGAAGGCAAGGTGCATAGAGTGAGGAAAGGATATTTGTTTTGAATTAAACCAAAAACATGCATCTAAATCAGGATGTAAATAGGCTTTGGAAAAGGTAACCTTGTTCTTTTGAGATGTATTCACATTCTTTTAGTGCATATAAATTATCTTGAAAGATAAGTGAACAGCAAGCATATATACAGGAGTTAAAGTGGAAAATAATTCACCTCTGCTCCACTTCTGGCTCATTCCTTCTCTTCTGCATTGGTCCATCCCAGATTTCAGCTAATCCAGCCTGTCTCCACTCAGAAATCCCTCTCATAGAACCAATGAAAAAGTGAACTGAGAGGCTTTGATGACTGTAATATATTCCTGGGTTAAAGGATTCCTACAAACAGACCTCATCTCTACACTGCCATAACTCTTCTGTGCACACATACCAGAAGCAAATGGTGGAATGGAAAAAAAATTAAATGGTAAGCTATAATAATCATGTTGTAGTAAGTCCCCAAGACAAACTGTGTTTTATAAAACTGTGTTATGGTTTCTGACTCAGTGAATCTAAATGAAACCCAAACAATCTATTTCAAATCTGTGTTACCATACAACAAATACTGTTCTGTTCTGCTGCACACATGGGCTTAGTCAAAGTGGAAACACGGACCAGAGACATTGAGGGAGAGGTTGATAAACACAACAAATTCCAGTTCTTTACAAAAACATACCTTGGTTGTGGACAAATGCTCAGCCACAGTGGTCTTCAGTTTAAAGAAACAATACTGTCAAGAAAATCTGCCAATTCCTGCTAGGAATCATGAACATATCAACATCTCACTTTTCTCAAAGGTAGCTGGCAAACCTAATTAAGTGATAGCAATCTTGTTTCTTTTGACATAGTAGGAAAATGCACCTCTGTTCCACAGACACATGAAGGTCAGAGCTGGCTCCTCATAAGGAAGGCTGACCTAAGGATTGCAGATACTGTTCTGACTGCTTACACTACATTGTTTTTATACACTTAGTTTAATTATCCTTATTTCTGCTAAAGCTGTCTAATAGGCACATACATTTGTTCTATGTACAGCCCAAGCAAAGCCTATGTCTCTTAGTTTGTACCAAATACTGACTTGAAGTTTCTAACATGTGCTGCACATGCAAATGTCAATAATGAGCATACTGTGTTCATTAATGTCTCTCTTACTCAGACACAGTTTATTATTCTTAACAATCATATTTAATCCACACTATTGTCTGGAGTTAGAAACATCCACCTACATTTTTTAATAGAATAAAGTGAACAGCTAACTCCCATACTTCAATTATGTGGATGATGTAAATAGGTCATTCCTTCTATCTTCTTGTTTTCCTCTCATGTGGAAGATCTTAAACGATACAGTATGGACATGGACATTTGTAATAATATGGACATAGGATAATAATGAAAGTATAACCATTTGCAAAACATCAAATAGATCTAAAAATATCAACAAGATGAAGTCCATATTTTCTAAAGCTGAATGATAATTTCTACTTTCTACCTTAATATTAGGTAAAGTTCACACAAATAAAGTAGCTTTGTCCACATTCTAAATGATGTCCTTGATCAGCAATAATTTATTATGAGGTAAGAACAGCTCTTCATGGCATTTTGCTGAGATCATAGCGTACCAACAGAAGAAAGTCACCCATACTTACATCTTCATTTATTTCTGAATTTCAGCACATTTATATCAGCAATGCATTTACCATCTCTACCTTTCTATTAGCTAAGAGCCAACTTGATTTGTTAAGCATCTAAAAGCAACTGCTTGGAACTTTATCTTTTCTCTCCAAATTTTTATATGTAATTCCATTTACTGATTACATGTTTGGAAAGTGAAAAAATGTAGTTGAAACAGATGTCCTTGTTCTCCCCCTAAAGTTTCCCAGAGAGCTTAAAGTATCTATGTGTTTGGAGAAAGGCTTGTTGCCACTGAATTACAGGTTGCATGTTAATAAATTAAAAGTTATATACTAGTAACTGGCTCATTAGAGCTATATATTTCATGGCAATATGATGTTAGTGCTTCTGATGGGTAATCTGTACAGGAGATGAAAAATTCCAATAGAGATTTGCAAAGAAAATTTATATTAACATTTGATTGATACATATCTATTTATTTGTCAGAGTGAAAGAAACTAAATAATCTGAAAAGCTGAAAACAGGTTTCTAGGAAACAGTGAGACACATAGTCTGGTAAGCTTATTTATCCTCCAAGCATTTTTGGTGGTAGCATTATTTTTATTTCACATGTTGTTTCCTTGATTCACCTAGATGAAGAGAGAATCTTGTATTTCAAGTGTTCATTAGTGGGTCCCAAACTGCAATGGACTTACAGCAGTTTTAAAGAACTGAAAACACATCTCACAGATATTTGTGACCTTTTTAGTTAATAGTTTTCAGAGATGATGTCTACTTGATAATTGATTATTCATTTTATGCAACCATTCTCTGGAGCTTAAAGTCATTGTAGAATTTTTATAATGATAAAATAAACTGAAAAAAACCCCAAACATTAAAAACAGCATTGGGGGAAATAGAGGTAAAAGGATAAAAACTATAAATATCCTTAATACTTTTAAGACAGATCAAATATTTGCAAATGTCAGATAGTATATATTCTTATTTGCCTGGTATTACTGTATGGGTTTATTTGCTCTTCTAAAGAAAATATTTAGACCCTGATTCTGAATTATTTGACTAATGTGTTGTTTTTCCAAATGTAAAAACCTTTACCCATAAAACCCTCAAAGAATTCTTACTACCAGTGTTCAGCTGATACTAAGATACATAGTACCCAGACCCAGTGGGCATTTGCATTTTGACAGTAAAATGTCCTTAGGGAGGTAAATCTGTTTCCAAATATGTGTGTTCGCAGTCTCTAAATTTGATACTTAGTAATAAGAAAGGCCTTGGGCATTGTGAATAAGTATATGTGCATCGAAATTCACTGTGCTTATCATGAGAGTCCTATTATGCTTGCAAAGCAAAAATTTACATTTTTCAAGCAAGCTGCTCATGCAAAGACCAATTATGCTGCACAGTGGATTAAATCCATCTGTTCTGTGTCCTTCTTTTCAAACTGGGGGCCTAGCCCCAAGGTTGTGAGTAATATTACCACAAGTGCAGTGTAGCCAGGCATTTTTCTCTCACTGACTTTCTTATCTTGTTATTAAGAGGTTTAATGTAAGTTCTTAGAATAAATTTTAGCCTCAGCATGGGCATAGGATGCTGGTGGCATGGAATAGGTTCATGTTGTGTTTCTTTAGAATGGCTAATAAAGCAGTGACAGAAAGAGAGAAATATTGCTGAAAAAATACGGTTTCAAGTGCTCTCAAACATGAAAAATATTTTTATTTGTGGTATTCTGATTACAGTGAAATATTCTAACTGTATTTTTTGAGAAAGGCCCAGAGGACATATCCACTGCCAGAAGACACCTCTGGAGCAGCAATTCTATGTAGCTGAAGGTTTCACCCCAGCGGTAAATGTCTCAGCTACACATAAACTGCTGAGCTAGCTAAACCCCTCTTTTCAACTCTTTTGATGTCTGACACATTGCTCTCTTCTGGCTGCTTGTCTGAGATGCTCAGAAATAGCAGTGGCTAGCCTAGCATTTCAACAACTTTTTGCTAATCCAGCCTAAAGTGCTAAATTATGCAGAATAAATTTTTTCACTGATATTACTATAAGTCAATAAAAAGACTGGAGAGTAGACTGACTGGAGAATATGGAAAGAAGTTCAGATATTTCTCCGTTTCTATGGTATTTTAAATTATATTGAGAAATTTAGTCCATTAAACTAGGAAAATTCACAACTAAGATTAAATACAGGCATACCCTCTTGAGTATGTATTTCCCTGTCAGGTTTAGGGTCAGTCTGCTAGACCTATAACAGACACTCTCTATTAACCCCTCTTTCCCTCCCCAAAAAGGGAAAGAGAAAGGGAATAAAGGAGAGAGACTTACAGATTGCTGTTGCCCTCCCTCCTCTCTCAAATGGGAGAGAAAGGGATTGAAATTAGAAAACTAAAACAGCTTTAATGAGGATAATAATAAAAAGGAATATATGCAAATATATGCAAAATC
>VZZY01014253.1:162465-188506 GCA_013400335.1 Eurystomus gularis | reverse complement strand
CACAAAAACATACTTCAGTATATAAGCCTGGTAAGGCTCAAGACCATATGTAACAATGCTGATGTAAACTGTTTGCTATATAATCTTAGTAAGAAACAGTCAATGTTTGAGTGAAAAGAACTGAACTGAGCAAAAAGAAAAGCCTATTTAATTATTTTATTAATTTTATATTTAGTCTGAAAGTGAAAACTACCGTCTAAATTCAAAGAATGAGATGAAGAAGGAAGAGATTACAGGAATAGAAAGAAGTTGTGGGATGGGCACTAAATACATTTTAAGCTAAAATCCAAACAGTCTCAAAATAATTTCTTTTATTATCTGAGGATATCAGGCCATCCCAGATATATGTAGTTCTCTAATCATTTGCTCATCCAATAATCTATTTGCCTGAGGAATTTCTAGACTGGTACTATACCTAGTAGAGAAGGAACAATGCAGGTTTTTATAGTTATTTTTATTTTGCTGTTATTTTTTATACAGGAATAGCCAAGCTAAAGTCACATGTGTTTCTCTGTATGTGGGGGTTTTGTTTAATAGTCACTGAGGAAAAATACATGGCATTTTACGCTCTAAATACACTTCCCTGGGAAATGAAAATTGCCACGTAAGATTGTAGCCTGAGCAATGATGGAGCAGCTAGAGAAACTGGAAACATCATAAAACATTTTGATTAATTAAAATCATTCATGTTATAGACCTTTTAGAGAGAAATAAAAATAAAACCCAATCTCCTCAGTATTTCTAACTGTGAGTTTGTGACTAAATACAGCAAGACAAGAGGTTATAACGTAACAAAGATCATCCACCATTCCTCTGTGATGCTACTTTTTACCTACGGCTAAACCAACAAAAACCTCTGAATGCAAAATATTATCTTTTTAAGTGTCCAACCAGCCTTCCACCCCAGCTGTATTCATCAATGCTACTAACAGCAGACTGCATTCGAGAATCTCAAATCATTTTCCGTCCAAAAAAGCTTAATAAACTGCTCATGAGCTAATAAAATACTACGCACAGTTATGAATGGAAGACAAATATGTCCTCAGATTTACACAGCCTCTACATTACCATTCTAATGTTCATTAATAGCTTGGGAAATCTTCAGTGAGTCTGCTGTGTTAAACTGCTGTTCTTTTGATCAAAACAGACCCAGTAGATCTAATGCATCCTGGATACTTAAGATTTCCACTACTCACAAAGCATCCTGACGGCCGGCACCAGGAAAGCCCAGACACATGGACCACAATACGGGCCATGCAAATCTCAGGCAAATGTCCCCTTACTTGATTTTATCTTTTTCTCCAAGAACAGTTACACTTCATATGTTTCTAATCTTGGACAGTTGCTTTACACCTCAAATCAACTGGATGAGTTTATCCATTAATACACACATAAAGTCTGCAGGAATTAATTTACCATCCCCACTATAAAATCGACCTATTCGCATGTTTGTGTTTCAGGATGCCTAATGGAATCTACGGATCTTTTTGAGTATTAAGTGACCCTGGATCTGGGATAACAAAATGTACCTCAATAGATCTCAAAATGTACCTCAGTAGTGCCCTTTGTTGTTCAGTCCACGATCATGAAATTGCTGGGGTTGGGTAATGTAATTGACGGTTACAGTTCAGAGAGCACAGAGATGTCTTTAATATTTAGAGCCCTGCTAAAAAAATTCTGGGTAGGTTGAGTTGATTTCACAGAATCCTAGAATTGCCTAGATTGGAAAAGACCTTTAAGATCACCGAGCCCCATCATTAACCTAACACTGATTTGCTAGATATTTCCTTCTTAGGCAGAGCTCAGAGAATACTGAGCATTCTTGGTGAGTCTGTCATTTCTGTAACACCAGTGTCCCATGTGCTCTGCGGGGGGGGGATTGGTAATGTTCTGCTGCTCTGACAAGGATTAAAAAGCATTCTTGTCACAGTGTAAAGAAAGACACTGAGATAAAACACGTTTGTGTATTTTACACTGCTGCTCCTGAAATCTAATGCAAGGGAAAAGAGAAAATCTGGCATCCTCTACACTGTTTGCAGGTACTCAGAGAGATTCTTTTTCTTGCTGTGAACATGTATCAAATAAGAACTTCTGGCGAAGCTAGGCCTACTTTTTGGTGGTTTCGTGTTTTGTGCTAATCTTAAAATCGAGACCTGATTCTTTGTAATCACTACTAGTCACATTTCTTATTAGAGTAATTCTAAAATCCAGTGACATGACAAATCTGATTTGAACAAATGTGTTGCTACATCCATTTGATAATTGCAGTATTACTTGAAACTATTTATCTTTTTTTTTAAACTGCCCCATCGGTATTCTGCCATTCAGGTGGTTTCACTGTTTTGATAACAGGTATACAGCTTTGAGAGAAACCTGAAAGCTCTTTTGCCAGTGGAAGAAATTTACCGCTGATTCTGAGTGGGATGAATTAATATCCTTCTATAGCGTCTCTGTGATTGAAAGATGAAAATCAGTTACAAGGATTCAAGATGGTCTCATTCTGTTCAAGTTTCACTTAATGATAATCTAGCTGGACTAAACTGAAGCAATCTTCCAGTTTTAAGAAAATTTCACTTGGTGGATTGTTCAGTAAAGGTAAGAGTCTTAGCCTGTAATTAACACGTCTCATGATAGGGAAAAACCACAGCATGTACAGAAAAATCATTCATATATGAAGCAAGGATTTTTTAAAAGCTGTCCTTTGTTGAGTAGTAAAATAATACTTAAATCTTGCATCTTGTTCGCAGGGAGAAAAAGACCAGAAATATTCATTGAACAAAAATAATACAAAGCCAGTGTGCCTTGATTAAGGGCTCCTAAAGCTGAGAGAAGAGACTTTTGTACAATATTAATTTTTAAATTGTTCAGTTGCATATTGCAGGATGGTGTAGAACTTGGTGGAAAGTTAAGACTTTTTAAAGACCTTTTCAAACGGGAAAGGAACCATGTTTAAACGGTTGGGCTTTGAAGGAGTAGGCTTCTCTTTGGCCACGAGGAGGCTCTATTGTAACAACAGAGGAACAGTAAAACATAAGGGGAAAAAAAAAAAATTAAAAAAGAAAGCGAAATGAACACACACACCCCCCACATCCAGAAATTCAGTTACTGCAACAATGATCCAAAGTAAACAAATACCTCTCTAGATGTAATGGTAACCTCTTCAGCACTCCTTTTGATAGCATACAAGTCGTTGTTCTAAGTTGTTACTAACTAGTAATGGGTATTTTCTACTTTGGGGAAAATCTTACTGGACAGATAGACCAAACGTCAGCAACATGCTGAATATTAATACATGAACATGAAGTAATCTGTGACACTTCTGTTAGTTTGGAAACTATACAGACAGTAACAATTCAGAAGCTTATATATTTACATGAAGCTAAGTTAGTACGAATAAAAAGTAGTGTAACTGTTGTTTAAATAACAGCTGGCTTTGTCTTGGTGCCTAGACTTCCAAGCAATTTCCACATCTTTCTCCGCTGCCAAGGATCCCTCTGTCCAGAGCTTGCTGAAGAATTCAAAGACCCTCCTCAGAATCCTCAAACTAGAAGTGGTTCATGTGCAAAACGTGAGGGGTATTGCAGTCCTGGACCTTACAGAAATTCATCCAGAGTGGGCTTCCCTACACGGTTATCACTTGTTATCTGTTCTATGAAAATGTTAGTAACAATTCTGCATCACATTGGAAGAAAAGGGGCAAAATAAGGGCTTTGCCACTTTCAGTGCCTTGCTGTTTATCACCGGTCATCCTCCCACAGTACTACTTTGTCATCCAGGGAAAAGATACATGTGAACATAACAGACCATTTTGTGATATACAATCTGTAACTCCCTAAAAAATTCTTCAGGAGACCCAGACTACCTTAACAAGTGGTCTATTGTTCCACTATTAGGTACTACATTGTTACTTGCAGTGAGTTCCAAGTCAAAGCATTATTTGTATTCATTTCCTTATGTTTCCTACTTGTTCCAGGCTGTTATGAACTTGATTCCATTAATTCTGTAAGCTTCTTTCTTCAGCCTTGAAAATGAAGTTGTTTCTAAACCAAATTTATTTTCACATTTCACTTTCTTTCATCTTACTACTTCAGAAGATACTCTTGCACATACGAAAGAAATAAAAAAGATAATAAAAACTCCAGCTTCATTATTTTATATCAGTGGCATTGATAAGCCATGATTTTAGGGATCTTAGCTCTTTTTATTTTTGGAAAGACAGTGGCTCATCTTACTCCTATTTTTAGTAATTGTAAGGAGGATTCTCTTGTTTTATCTGCTTCACTAAACGGCACTAGCTTCCGCAGTGCTTAAGGTAAGACAAGACCACTGTAGTCCCTCCATTATTCTGAAGCCATTAAGAACCATGTAAAAAGAACTGTTCATGTAGCTGGGCTAATAAAACAGTTAATACCTGAGCAGCACAGTTCCTATCACCTACAATGCACTTTTTTAGTTAAAGGTATCTCATAGCAAAGTAGTGCAGAACTTCATTTTCTCTTGTCCTGGATGGAATACATTTTTAAAAGATTTTTTTAAAAAGAAGAAGTAAATTGGCATAAATGTTCTAGATTTGTCTTCCAAGTTTGTTTCCTGTACTTCCTTACAGAGGCTTACCTGCTGGGTAAAAAATGCCAAGGTAGATTCACAGCTGCTAGTGACTATTTTAATAGATCGGACTTCTACCTTTTGTTCACTAGGTAGAAGATAAAGTTTAATGGGGTTTGGGAAATTGTTTCTGGGGAGCTGGAGGGGGGGTTTTTGATCAATCTGTACAAGCCCATCTCTGGTGTTATCATCTCAGTGCAAACCTGAAGCTTGGACGGGAGCAGACAGAGAAGTAACTGGCCTGTTTATAACATTATTTTCTCACATGGTCAACGCACTCAACATAATCTTAACTACACAGCTGTTTCTGCACATGATGGAAAAAAACACCTTAAAAGTAAACTACTCATCAGAGCCATCTGTGAAAATTGCATTATCAGTATCTATTCTTTTGATAACATAGACTTAAATGTTCAATACAGTAATATTTTCTCTGCTTACCCTGGAAGGTATTCAACAAAGGACAAAAATAACCAGCTTGTGGTTCTAGTAGAGGCAGGAAGAATTTAATTTTACCTGTTCACACAAATACTCAACTATTTCTTACCCAACATTGTATAAGTATATCCGAAGCTTAAAGACAAGGTCAGAGTGCTAAGTGTATCAAGCTTGCTATTACAGTGCAATAATTTGTTTTATTTTCATGTACAGTTTGAGAATATATATAGCATAGAAAATGGTATATTTTAAAGGCTTGTCAGGTAGAAAGAATATCCTAAAATATGTTTGTCCCATTAAAACTCTAGTTCAGACTGGTTTGGCATTTGTTTTCATGGTATGCAGAACATTCCCATCTGTTCTGTTTTATGTGGCATCATGTGTATGCTGCTGTTCATACACCATGGTGTGTGTGCTTTTCACTTTTAATTAAAGGGACAGAGTTTTTACTGTGGAAGTAAGATGTGTACTCATGTTTGAATAAAACTAGCAAAATGCCTAGCTAATAGTCTGTCTACTTTCAACCTTAAACCTGTATCTGCTTATTTAAGACAAATTCTGCTTGTAGCAAAATTCAGGTTTTGAATCTGAAATGTATTAACAAACTGTAGAAACATCTTTTTTTACAAAGAAGGGTAATAATTCTTGACATTCAGAGCATTCCCAGTAAGAGAGAAAAAATCTGACAGAATACTATCATTCTAGTCTGGTGAGGATGCATTTTGCTCAGACTGATTCAGGTTTTTTACTATTATTATTCTTTGCTCCCAAAAGACAAGTAAAGTAGTACATGACAAAACATTTTAGGATGTTCAAGGAATGGAGATGGAACTATACAACCTATTATTCATGCTGGAGGCAGTTCCTATACAGTTACACACTTGAACTTTTACTTGGTGGGAATGAATTACCTGAAGGAATGGGCCAGACCATCAGCTGACGTGTAATGCAGTAAGCATCAACTTTAGTAGAGCTACACTACTTTGTATAACAAATTTGTCCTACGTTAAGTGTAAGACCTTATTCAAAACTCATTTACTTTTTTATTGCCTGTGTATTGGGCCAGCTGTAGTGAATATACTGAAATAAATAAATGGTTAGTGCTCTTACAAAGTCATTACAAATCCGTATTCAAGCATCAAAGCTGTAACTAACCAGAAAAAGCCACTTCATTCATTCTCCACACTCATCTCCCAACTCCAAAGTCACCATCAGCCATAGCCAGTATTACACTGCTGAGCAGTTAATCCTACTATTACAGTACAGACTTAGATCATTAAATTATTGAAAAATAAAAATCTCCAAGTCATTTTATTTTGAAAAAGTATCCTGGAATTCATAATATACTAATTGCACTGTGATTTATTTAGTAGGAGTATTTAGTTCAAGCAAAGTACTCAAAGGAATTTAGAATTAATTTTATAAAGGCCAATTTCCTAACAGACAGACTGGGAAATGCTTTTGTAAATGATATATTATCTATGAAATCACTACATAATAGAAGTCCAGTGTAATGAACTTGTTGAGTTTGTCTGTAAAAAGCTAAATTTGGCATTGCTCAGTCACGAATTTGCTTAGAAATTTGCAGATGTAAGCAAGGTAATGCTTTTTTTCCCTTTTTCTCCCTTCCAGGAAGACTACACACAATGCAAAAATAAAGGGATATAAGACTTGGGTGGCGTATTTCTTACTGCTCAGACTATTCCGGTCCCAAGTTGTGCAGTGAATTTGCTGGTTAATTCTCCCGCCAAAGGCTCTGTATGCTTAAATTAAATGTGAGAGGGAATCAAGGGAATCATTTGCTGGAGTACTAAAAGGAGTTGTTTACTTTTGCAAAGCAAGTGGTTTTAATAAAAGCTTGATGACACTGACTGCACATTATAAATAGCAGAACATGAGTCCTCTGCCAAAACAGACACACTGAGTGCAGCTCTGAGTTTTTATAATTGTTTGCTTTTTCACTGTGATCTGGGCCTCATTTTTTAATTACCCTTATATTTAACACATTCCAAGGGGCTACATCTGGTCCCAGAATATAGTTAACATATTGCTTACAAATTAATTCATATGAGCTTTATTTCAAATCTACTAGAGGCCAGGAACAAACTGTTAATGTCTAGCAAAGGCAAAACCATTTATGATGATGAAATATGTCAAAGAAACAATTTGGCTCTGTCCTGCTCGGACCCCTGGCCTGTAGGTGCCAGGCATTCCATTAAACCTGCCATTTATTTTAATTTTGCTTCATATCAAGAACACAGTACATTTTTAGAGAAACAATACCTTTACTACAAAACCATGTAAATGATTATATACAAAATGGTTACTGGAATTTGGTTTTGTACTGCAGTGACAAAAATAACTAGCTGCTGACATTTATTTACGCTTCCTTAATACTAGGTACATAACACCGCTGATCAGAGTAAAGGCAAATGCAATCCAGGCTAAGACGAAGGAATAGCCATATCGGCCTTCCGAAACTCCAATGATATATTCATTGCTCTTGTGTAGTTCTTCATGCCTATCTGTATAAATGGAAGCTGCAATCATAACACACAGACCTGGAGGAGGAAGAAAACAGTGAAGTTTAGCATCTTAAAATATTATCAATATGCATAACAACAATTCACTCTCTTCTGTCAGCTGCTTCCACCAAAGTCCTTTTTTTGCACATACTCATTTCCACCCTCAGACTAAACTGGGAGCACTTCAGGACAGTTTCTTTGGTGTGGATTAAACCTGAAGTGCTCTTGTGTATTTATGTAATTTTCAGTGAACACAAAATCATTCTCAACATCTGGATAGTTTTAAAGACTAACAAAAAGTTAAGGGAAGACCTGCCTATAACTATTACCGAGTTACCTAATTTGTTCAAGAAGTTCAGAATCTCAGATTCTTTCCCTGCAAAGTTTAAATGACTTTATTCTGAGCAGTCATGTCATCCATATTTTAACTGCCTAAATAGTACAGAATGGAGCAGTTCACTGCTTAAACAAATAGGAAGGATAAGCCACGACCTCAAGAGTCCTACAAAATTCTCATGCAGCTCATTCTTTTGGAAACCTTTTTCCCCTTCCCTTTCCTACTGTCACATAAACATCATTGAAGTCACAGGGGTTGAAAAATCACTCACATGACAGGAGCTGGATAATAGAGGTTAACACAAATCTTTCTCCTTGCTTTAGACGGAAGAGTTGAAGAATGAACACCAGAAATCCCACACAACAGAAAATAGTAGATAGGATCATGGTGGCCTGAACAGCCTGAATTGACTGATACTCTGCAAAAAAAATTCAGCCTTCATTAAAAATACAGTTTCTCTATTTGCTTACTCCTGCAACAGGTAGAGGGACAGACCTATGTTCTGTAAGCAGTTCAGCAAGTACAGCAAACTAGTTGTGCACACACTGCCTATGGTAGTTCTTCTCTGCTTCCTTGGGATTAATACAGCCAGTGGTTTAAGGACTTCTAAAAGCTTTTCATAAAACTGAGTAAAAACACAGTAAAAACTCAGTAAAAATACTGAAGAGACTGTTTCTCCCACATCTTTTGCTACCATCAACGTACTAAAAGCAGTGAAGCTCCCAGATGGCTTACCAACGCAGACTGAGCGTCTCACCCGACCTGGAGACAGCTCTATCCAGCAGCTGTAACCAGACAGGATATCCACACTCAGTGCAAAAGATCCCTTTGATTCAGGTTTTTCCTGCAAATTACTTCCCTATAACTAGGAGCTAAAGTAACCAATAAATTTGTAACTACACGTACCTGCTTTGTGTAATTTTGCTGCAATGACACAGACAAGCTAAGCTACGTAGATAAGCTCCTATGGCACCTCTCCTCCAGCACAGCCACATGGCAGTTAGTAGGTCCAGGAACAGCAGACATACCTGGGCTACTTATAATCCAGACTTTTGGGGTACTTAATTCCAATGTGCACAGTAATACAGACATCAAATGTAGATTCATTACATTTGTGTTAGCTTAGATATGCCAGTGTGTAATGGATCACCTCACTGCAGCAGAGAGATGGCCTAAAAGAACCTGATGCTTGGAAAGCAAAGTCACTTTATAGGTACATGGCTCTTCAAATCAACTACCTCTTTAATATGCACAAAGACTGAAAGTGTAACATTTGAGAATTATTTTTTTTTTGTAAAGCAGGCTATTAAGCAGTGCTGTATATTAAGTCCTCTTTGCTAAAACTCCAGCTAGTGTTCCGACTTTCTTACACTTTTTCCCTGATTCCTGTACGCAGCCAGTATTTTTAGGTTCTTCTTTGAAAGTTAAAGTTCAATTCTGAGGCAAATTCTATCATTTCAGCCACACTCGCAGATAACTTCACTTTTTTTACCTGATTGAATTTTTTAAGAACTCTTTAGCACTCGTTGTTAGATTGTGTTTACTCTCTTGCACTGAGCTTTCAAGCGCACCTGACAGTTCCTTTTGTTTTCCTCTTTCATAAACTGTTGGAACAGTTTGCTTTTCCAAAAATAAAATTCAGTATTAACATTTTTAGAAGACTTGAGTAGTTAGAACATGCAGATTTTTGAGCAAATTTATTATTGCCCCTGCAAATTTCGTAGCAATTTCACCAGATCTCCTGCTAGAGGAACTGAGATGTAGGCATGGAGAGAGACCCACCTCTGAATTGATCAGTAATAGCCACACAGGTGCTAATATTCGTGGAACACATACTCCAGACGTCTGTAGAAAAGTTATCTCCTACCCACCAGGCCTGCAAAATAAAAGGCTCTCAAGGAAAAACAAACAAACAAACAAACAAACCACCAACAACAAAACACTCCCGCAAAACTCCTTAGTTATCCGAGTGTCTTCTGATCAGATACATCCACTAGAACAAATTTCTGTTCCTTTTTGATATTAACCACTAAAACTGAATTTGAAATCTGATGGCATTTTGGAATAAAATTTCATTATTCACATGTCATTTTCATTTTAGACCTGCATAAAATAGAAAAGGGAACAGGTGGCAATCTTAAACATCCCAAAGCACAAGGGATTTTCCACTGTTCAGGCAGAAATTTTGGCTAGTCAGTGATTGCTCACTCCTTAAGATACCTTGACAAGATCTGCCTTGTTCAACCAGACCTGTTTAGAACATACAACTGTTTAAAGGCATAGCATCTTTTTAATTCACTAGAAATAGCAGGGTATACATCTATGAAATAGAAGCCCTATATAAATTTTCTTGTTCCTGACATTGAATTGAATTAATCTCAGCTTGATGTAGCTGTGCTGCCAATGTGCAAATGCAGTATATACACTATGGCATCTGACTGGAAGCGCCTAGCAACAAACTAGGATTCTCCTGTAGTATTGCTGTTTTGATGTTGTAACATTTAATGCAAAATGGTACTACAGTGACCGAACCAAATCCCATGGCTCCACCCCACAAGCATGGCAGTATTTGTAAATACACTCCCTGGCCAAGTATCTCGCAGGAGAGAAGATAAGCGACATAACATAGGCTTATAACATGATGCCATATAAATGTATGGCAGGTACTTGTATAGTCTTATCCATGTATAGCAGCAACACATGTACTCAAGGCATCTTTCTTACAAAAAGGTATAAGGAGACCAGTGTGCCGAACAAAATTATGTGCTTTCAATAAGCAAGTTGAAGACAACTAGAGAAGTATAATTTCATTTTATGAAGCAAAGAAACACCAGTGTGTTTAAGAGAAAGAGAGATGGCACTTACATTGTCAATAGTTGAGATGAACAGCAGTGCTGCTGAGGTGATGTGAAACACAATAATGAAAGCCAGAAGAATCAACATCCTTGATCTGTGGAGGCTTTAGTCTGAGATAAATCTGTTTAAAATAAAAACATATATGAATAGTTTTTAAAAGCTGTCAACAGATCAACCTGTCCTTACGCTATTTCACCGTGGCTCTGAGTAGCCAAGGTCTGCGCGAGTGTATTTCAGAGTGAGCTGCTGTTACAGTCGGGAACATCGTATGCGCTTTGAGTCCACAGCACACGTTCTTTCTCCAGAGACAAAAGATTTCACTTAATCAGACTTTCCACCAGCGTAACAGCTTTCTGTTTGTTACACGTGATACGTAACTAGCATCACTGGTGTTAAAACGAATCACAGCCTGAAATGAAGCCAAGAGGTGCATTTTGCAACCTGCCAGTGGAATGGCTGCAGTGAGTAAACACACAGAGAAGTTTCTTTCTGTGTGCTTCTCCAGTAAGGATATAGAATTCCTTCATGTTGACTTACAGAGAAGTACTTTTCAAAGTACAGCCTCACCTGCAAGTGACACTAGAATTTCCACTGGCTATTGTAAGGTCTTGTTTCAATCATACTTTCAAAGTACAAGTAAACACGGATTTCAATAGGATGCTTGTAGAACAAAATTAAATGCATCAAGAACTACCTCCTAGATTTAGTAACAGCTATGTTGTGCCATAGGTCTTATACAGATTGTCCTTTTAGTTACAAGTTTTACCCATTGAGGAGCGGTTTAGGGCTAGGTTAGGGCTTTTCTCCAATATATTGCTCTGACTGGTAGGGTTGAATAAACCCATTAGTCATGGAATAATCCACTTACTTTACGTTCAGTCACTTAGTAATACTCTCTCTAGTCTACCTATCATCTTCATACCTTGTCTAATCCATTTATCACCATTTCACATCTCAAATGAAAAAATATATATTCTAATGTACAAAGGAACCACAAACTTTATTTGAACTGGAATCCCCAGGAAATTTGTGGGCACACAACAAATAGGTTTGGGAGAAGTACTGTTACTAATACCTAGAAATGTACAATTGCTTGGTATATCTATTATCTTTTTCATTTTGTTGTGTAAAAATGCTTGCCAATTAATATATGCTATGTTCTATAAGCAATCTGCAGTCTTGCAGATATTTTCTTTGCATTTAATGTGCACCATTCTGCAGCACTATCTGCCTGTTACCACTCATCTGTACATTGCGTGTTTCTCCACTTCCTTTGCTTTGTCCATTCTGTCAAATGATCCCATTCATGTAACACAGAAAATATGCAGAAGGAAAGGCAGTTATGATTTTTTTTACGACTTGCATAATTTTTTTCATGTCTAACCCTCCCTCCCCTACTGCCAGTTACTAGAATCATGAACCACATGGAGAATTTAACCAAATGAAAGGGCTACTTTGATAGCATATTAAAAGCAGCTCCACTGGCATTCTCACCAGGCCAAAATACAACTACTCTGCAAAACTTTAACAAAAAGATAACAGACATCATATAAACACCCTGAATAGAGACTAGAAGTTCCAGACTAATTCTCTACATCTACACCGTGGTACAGCCTTTCACTGCAGTGCAGCATTATACAAGCACAAAGCCAAACAGTATTAAAGTGCTTTTGAGAAAAAGAAAATTGATCGGATAACCTTATATCCGTACCTAATTGGAATGACTGTATGAGAAAGCTAAGTTAATTCCTAAAACAAGGAAAGCACCTACTCTAGTTTTTATTCTGTCCCACTTTCTCGCGATTAAACTGTGTCTTCTCAACCACAACAGAAGTCAGAAGTGGTAATTTCCTCCAAAGACTCAATCTGCTGTATGACTCAAGATCCTCTGAATCTAGTTCTGCTTCTAGAAATGTCATTCATGGCTCTCTATCGAGCCTTTCTTGAATGAAAGGAAGGAAGAAGGAAAAGAAGGTATTTTGTGGTTTTGTACAATGCCACATCAAAATATTTTCATTGTGAAATGTACGTCTTCACACAGCACCCTTGTCTTGTGGCTGGGGTTTTTTCTGTTTCATTTGTTGTAGCGATGATATCGAAGCAGACAGTAATGCAACAATCATCTGCCTTATAAGGAGAGAGAATCAAATTGTACTCAGCATTATTTTAAGAATAACAATACAATTTCATCTTATTACATGAAGCATCATAAAGTAAGAGAGACAGAAAAATGTAACCTAATTAAAACAATCTTGCAAAAACAAGACTTGCCAGCACAGAAAAATCCACTTAATCTTCAATAAAGTGAATGCTTTTGTTTTACTGCTTTCAGCCATAAACAGAAGTGTTTCAAACAAAATGGATAAACATGTATGGGTGATGAGAAGAAGACATTTTGTTTTACCCAAATAAAGCCAAGACTGAATGAAATAGCTTTTTGTTTAGTCTTTACAATAAAATAAAGGACAGTAAGAATAGTTTGAAGTGTCTGTTCTAAAGAACCTTTCTAACAACCATTTTTAGCCATTCTAACAGCCATTTTTAGATACTTTCTCCTGACTTGCTGGTCATGGCTCCCTTCATGAGCTGCTACAACTGTGCACAAAGTGCAGATTTTTAATTCCCACAAATGTGGGAATTAAATATTCTAGGGGAAAGGAAGGAGACAAACCAATTCCAAGTAATTAATACCAGGAAAAGACAACAAGGACTTGTTACCCAATCTGTAACGTCTGAGCTTCTGATCCCAGAAGTGCACAGAAAGATCTGTGGTCTTCTATCACTCCTAGCAACTTACTCTTTACATAGGGACCAAGAAGGAGAGTCTCTGGTTCATCACAGCCTGCACAAGGAGCAAGATGGGGAGGAAGGTCTTCCAACTAAACTCTGTGTAATCCGTGTGCAGGAAGCAAAGAGCAACTTCCTTCTTCTAAGATACAGCCAGCAACGACACAGAAGCTCCTACAGTATCTGCATCCCACGCCTCCAAGGCAGAAATCCTAGACTTCATCTCTCAAGGCAGGACTATTAGCAATGAGAAGTCCTCCACTCTGCGCAATGACAGAATTTAAAAGCTTATTTTGGAGACTCAAGATCCTTTCCATCTCAGCAAGAAGCTCTTCCTTCCCCAATCCTCTGAGGACAGCCTGCCTGGGTACCTCTCCTAGCAGCAGGCAGCTCCTTTCCTCTTTCTATGAGCAAGAGAAGGACACAGTTATGTTTTCATATGGAGAATTTCTGAGAAGACTGTTGTCTTCTTACTATAATAATTTATTACTAACCAAGCACTTCGGTAACATCCTATTCTGCACACTAGCTGTAGTCCTCTTTGTTTCATATTCACCATTAACTGTTTCTCAAAGGCTCTTTCAAGGTCACACTGGTGTCCGGTTCTTGTGGCAGCAGCTGAAACCCTTGCAGAAGCTTGCCAACCCAACAGCATGACACCTGGCAGTGGTGTCTGCCTCGCTCTTTCAAAATGGAGGGTACCTGCAGGAACAAACAAGCTAGAACTACTGTTTAACCTGGCTGAACTAATTCTGCTCCACAGAACAACCAGCAACTTGGGTTAGATTAAAATCCTATCATCTCTTACATTTAATTTATGCAGTCACAAGAAAATATTGCTGTTAATAAGAACTGAAAATATATTTTTAAATCACATAAATTTGGGAATCTAGTACTTCGTACTATTACATTGAACAAGAATCTGCAAACGACTATATTAAGATGCTTATAAATGATAGGGCTCTTCAAGTGAAATGGTCAACATGAATGTGTGATGTGATAGGTGATTCTGTAGCATTTTTTTTCTATTGCCATTTTGCAGCTTTGGAAGCACAGCCCTATTATCAGTGCTAATACATGCTGCTATGAAAAGGTTTCTTGCTCTTACAGGAGTCTTGCTCTTTAAGGAACCATTGCTCAACTCTTCTGTTTAGTCTCTTGATGATAGGTAAGAAGATTTGTATTGATCAAAACCAGCTTCCTGGGCAGAGCAATTTTTTACTTTCTACCATTATGACTTTTAAGTCCACTGCCTTTAGGCATGCATGAAAGCTGGGATGATGCAACAGATATTGTTCATCATTCCCCAAAGTGGTCTGAATTTTTTTAATAATTTCTACACACACACACAAGAAAAGCTTTTTGAACACACTATGGTTGTCTTATAATAGAGATAATGGAGCCACTCTTCTCAGAAGTACATGATGAAAAGACTAAAGGCAACAGTCGCAAGTTGCAACAAAGAATATTCCAATTGTGAAAAATGTATTAATTACATTCAAAGAGCATGGTTAAGTACTGGAACAAGACCCAAGAGGCTGTGGGATCTCTGTTCTTGGACATCTTCATAACTTGCATGAAGCAAGGCCCAGAGCATCCTGAACTAACTCCCTGCTTGGAGCAGGAGTCTGGACTAGAGACCTCCAGAGGCCCCTTCCAGCTCTGCTCTCCTGTCAATCTGAAGCTATTTCAGGAACCTTCCTGTACTAATCTCCAGCAGAGCCCTGACAGAAAAGAATATAAAATTTGACTTAGCTTATGTGACATTAAAACGATTTTGGGGTTATAGTAAGAATGACATTGGATGTCAGCATGAATTTTTCAGTTGCAAGCCTTGGCATTTGATACCACTTTAGAAAGTATGTTGTATGGCAGAAATGTACAGGTACAGCCCAGTTAGAAGTGCAGGCTGCCACTGAATCCAGGAAGAGTAAGTTATGAGAATCCCACTGAGCACATCCATATTTGCTGTGGTAATGATGTTTCCCACAAATGCTGTTAAGTTGAAGGATACTTACATAAAACACATTGAAAGCAGAAGTCCAAGTACACTAACAACAAGTATTTTTTAAATTAGTGCGGAACTGTTTCTGGATAATACTCCAGTGCTACCTTATTTTGCACAGGGAGGATAAATGCAGCATTCGCACTTATCTTTAATCTTTTCAGTAATGCAGGCTATTGGAAGCAGCACTTCGCACTTTCATTATGAGAGCCTAATGTGCTTTACAAGAGGTGGCTAAGAAGGACCTCTGTTACAATCTTCGAGACATGCAGAGACAAGTACTTCTTCACAAGATAAAACAGCCCAACAATCACAGAACTACACTGTAGAAGAAAGTATCCAGCCCAGGGTTTCCAACGTTTTTGTATTGTAGTATGTAAATACGTTACAAAACTGGATTGCCTCCCTATGTGAAACTCCATTCCCCCCGCCAAGCCTCAGTTTATGATAAAGTTTATCTTTAATTTCCGGCAGTACAAAGAAATATGCCTATATGATTAATTTTTTTTCTTCTCTTTAGTACAGCAAGCATGCAAAAAGGAAAACTCTGTCTTTGACAGTTCTTAGCAGGTTTATCACTACTTTCCAGCCCAGATGTCATCTCCGCAACCCATGCTTTCATTTCCTCCCATGTAGTTAAATTCTGCTGCCAGACTATTTCTCATGTTTGTGCATACTTGAGTTTTGCAACCAGCGAAACATGTAGATAGTACAGTATGCTTATCCTGTGCTCATTTGCACTGAGAAGGCTAAAGCTTATCCTACAACGTGGCCTGCTGCCTTCACCTCCTAAAATCAAGTCAGTTTTTTGTACCATCTTCTTCTAAGTCAACGTATGAAGAAAATCTCAACACAGACAATCCTGGTTTATACTCCTAGAAACGTGGTGAAAATGTTGTAGAACACCTCCTGCTCTGTACAGACCAAGGCTGGATGTGTGCAGACTGCTCATCACCCACATATAGTGCACTGAAAAGGCACACCCAAAAGAATGGGTAGAAGAGCCTGCCAAACAAGTTACCATACCTGCAGCTTTCTGCATTGAGATTTTTCATTGCAACTAGAACAGCAGGTCTTTGGACCATCAATAAGCATAAGCATTCAATTCAGCTGAACATCCTTGAGGTCACTGGTGTAAAACTGAATCAAAGCAAGACTTCTTAATTATCAATTCTTCTGCCCCTCAGTGCTATAATTAAGTCTGCATATATGGAATTAGAAGAAAAAGCTTGTATACTGGTGGCATGAGAAGTCTGTCATCTTGTGATGCATCATGAGACATTTGGATTTACATGATAATCACTTCATTTTACTCTTCCCTCTTGAGCCACATCTCATGGTGTCTCATGACAGAAAACTCAGGAGTTGGCAGCTCATGTTTTGCCTGTACCATTGTTTCTAAACTTGCATAAAATTCCCTGGTTTATAAGGAACAGGAACAAAGTGATACTTTTAATTTTTTTTTATTTTTTTTTTTTTTTACCAAATATGAAAGGTTCTGGCTTTTTTGTATGATTCTCAGAACTGGAACCAAAAGTGAAGTAAGTTCACACAGCAGAGTTTCTCCCAAACTAGCAAAAGCTTTGAGGATTTCAACAATCCTCTAATGCCTAAATATCAAACAACATAAAGGACAGGAAAATCAGGAAATTTAACGCAACGGGAATAATTATACCAGTCGAAACAACTTACTCCAATTTCATTATTCTATCTGCCTGACTTAATTCAACAGTTGGGAACACCAATTTACTTAGTGATGTTCCTTAAAACAAGGCAGATAATATCCAAACTCTTAATAGTTTCTACAGTTTGCCCTTTCAATGTTCTTTAAACTGACTACTCCTCTGACCCTATTCAGTCTGTGGTATCTGTACATTAATCCACTGTTTGAGCAATTTCCATTGGAGGACCTGTGTCCCTTTTTGTTGCCGCAGTTAACCTGGCCACATGCCCGTGCTGCAAGGCTGGCCTGACATGGGTGTCCAGCGCAGCAGCCCGTCCTCACTGTTTCTGCACACCCCCGTGCGTTCCTGTGCACATACCCCAGCTGTGACACAGTTGGATCCTTTCCACATCAGCTACAGAAGAAACCTTCTATCGTGCAAGAAGTCTGGAAAGGATAAGCACATGCTTGCACCTTTCTTTCTTATTTTTTTTCCTGTGTTATCAATGCATATTGGAAAAGAAAATACAACTAAATCAATCTAGTTCTATTTTAGATGATGACTTGGGAGCCTTACTTTAAGAAACCAGCCTTTAAACATTCCATAGGACAGAAGTGCTAATCTTGAAGCTAAGGTACATAGATTTATAAACAGCACACAAAGGTTTTGCTGCCAGTAACCCCTGAAAAACATACTGATAGTTCTCTGGAGCATGAACTGAGCAGCTTCTGTTAGAGCAAACAGGTGTACAAACTACACAGAAAATTAGTTCTTTCTTTTCTTAAATTCTTATTTATAAGTATAGTTTAGTAACTATGAATACAGGCCTACCTATACATTTAAAGAAGTGGAAGTCTCTGTATTTTTGCTCTCATTTCTCTGTTTTCTGGGAATCGAATATATCGTAGAGCTGGACCCTAGCCAACCTATTCTTCATGTTCAGGTGTAGATTCAAATTCTGACCTGTTTTCATGCTCAGGTATTAGAGAGTGAACAGTCAATACAGAAACAGTATATCCTCCTTTAACCAGTGAGCTCTTTAGCCAGCTAGCAAACCTCCAAGAAGTGCTGGTTGGCTCTGACTAGACCTCTACAATATTGAATGGGAACCTGGGAGGGAAGTGCAAAGTAAAAACAGTCTAAGCAGCAGACAGGCTCCCACCCAGTTTTTACCCAGTATGAAACTAACCACAAAGGACAACGGTACGCTCTTTAAGAAATAAAATTTCAGGCCCCTACTTGACGCTGCTCTTGGAATCAAGAGGGCTGAGTGTCTTGTCTGCCCCTAGATGGCACAGACATTATATTTTTGCTTACAAGCAGTTGGTTAATTGAGAACGCACTCAAGCCTATGGCTCTTTGCGCTGCCTATTTTATGTGAAAGGAAGAGCTTCTCACACTTCCAGCTACTGTTCAAAGTCCTTCATCACAAAGCAAGGAAATCAGAAGGAAATGAAACTATGTTCCCTGCATACAATCACTGTATGTAGGCAAAAAAAATAATCAATATAGCAAAAACTAATTTAGAGCATTTTCTAGAGCACTACTTTAATTACAGCATTTATGCTATTTAACTCAATGGCAGAAAATGAAAGTAGGGTCATTCTGCCAGATCCAGACTTGTTGGTGCCCTTGCAGCAGGCTAGGTTAAGACCCAGCAACATCCACCACAATTAAAGCAGTCAGCTTGCTGTATTTTAATAGTGAAATACTGGGACTTGGAGACAAACTGGCAAGATATGGTATGACCTGACTTTTAATCAGTTTCCTTCAGAAAATCCCCAAGGTCTGTTTTTTGTGTGCATCAAGATTAATATAAATGTGCACCTAGAGCTTAATAAGGCCTTTTGTTCTTATGGTGGTTGGGTGTTTGTCCATCCTACTGGTACTGTGTGGGACTGCCTGAAAAATAGTGAACAAGCTCATATTCTTATCACCTATATTTGAGGGGATACTCAAGCACTCCTTTGGCTCTTTCTGAATCCATTTCATACACACTAAATCTCAGCTCCTCCTCAGAAACCCCACCTAATTACCAAAAGGAGATCAGATTGTGCTTACACTCAGTCCTGGCAGATTTTCCCTGGATTTGCTCTGTTCCTTCTCACCCTGTCCTCCTTATCTATGTTATTAAGTCAGAACTCCAAAGTTTGGGAAATTATAGCTCTGCTATCCCATACATTTCCAAACAAAACCAAGAAAAAAATTGCAGCAAAATTGCAGTGCTGGCTTTGAGTACTGAGACCCAAAGCAGCTGATGTTTCTAATTTCTTAGGAATGCTTTTAATAAAGTTTTGACCTAGAGATGCCAGCATTGCTGCCACTTCTGTAACTCTGTCAGTCATTTATTTGCAAACAAGTTCAGGCTGGGTTTGGACTTGCCCTACGACTCCTTTCACTATGGCCCTACTGTGTGCTCTGCAGAGGGAAGTCACTCTGCCATGAAGCCTTTGTGGGCAGACTGAGCAGAAGAGAACAGGCAGGACCTACGGGAAAACATAAACACAATGCCCTGTCGCAGGGTGGGGAAGTGGCACCTACAGGGAAAAAGAGCCTTATGACGTCTTACCTGAAAATCCTAAAAAATAGCCTCAAGCTTAAAAGATTCAAGATAGATGTATTCAAATACGCAAGCAAAATCTGGAACAGAAATTTAACAGACACTTCATGCTGAAAAGACAATTTAGCAGGTACAGAAGCCAGCTGCCTACACCGACAGACCCTCAGCTACAGGCATATTTGAATAATAGTCTTTAAGCTTTCATCTTTTCAAAACTGCTCTTCAGAGATTTTTGTGTGTTCAGGAGAAAGACGATGTATGTCCTCCTCCAGCAGCACAAACCAGCAGCATCTTCTCAGAAGTAAATCTTGTATATATTCCTCTTGTCCCCTAATGCACTTTTTCTGGTAACTGCACTTTTACACTAGATAATCAATCTCAGACTTAACCTGTCCTATATCTGCTTCTAAATCCCAACACAACCCACGGTGGTGTGAAGTAGGCTGCCTTATTACTAAATAACACCTGAAATAGTTACAATTCATCTCTAATCCCCATCATAGTCCTTGCTTGTGCCCTCCACCATCTGCTCATCCACCTTCAGTTTATGATGAGAGTCAAGTGCCTTTGGAAAAATGCTAACAAAAAACGGTTTTTAATGAAAGATACCCCACAGAAGAGATCAGCTCTCAAAGGGCACATAACTGTCTGTGAAAACCCAGCAGTAATCTGAAAGCAGGAATATACTGGAGTTTCTGGTTTCCTACAAAACAGAAATGTATTCTTTCAGCTCCCACAGAAGCATCTGCAACATGTTACAAAAGGTTTCTAACTCCAAGTATGTATGGGCAGAGCTTAACTGTATGCTTAGAAATTGAAAAAAAGCACACCTCACTTCAGGCATTCAATGCATCTTCTCTGTCAAGCCAGTTTGCTTAAAGTTGTACACCAGATACCACTTCAGTGTAAACAAAGTTGTGGTATACATTAAAACCTTCTTAACAATCAAGCTGGTGTAAAAGTACTAAAAGCTTGTTTTCCTAAGCTAAACAAGACAAGAACTTCTCGTTCTGACTTGTTCATTTTCAAAGATGAAGACAGACTGGGGATATATTTGCAGGTCAAGACAACACATGGAAGGAAAAAGAACTGTTTAACCTAAAGATGAACATAAATGGCTATAAATCAGCTGTAAGCACATATAGGATGGAAATTGTAACTCTTAGTGCTGTCAGGTTCTGGCACAACCTCAGAATCACCACAGCACAGGACAAAAAGACCTGCCTCCACAAAAAGGGATGATGTGACTCAGTGGCGGTGCTACTTGGTGACCTGAGAGGTCCCTGCAGGCTCTCTCAACAGTTTCTTTGAGGTCTCCGTATGTTTTGCAACAGGCTTTTGCATGGTGCTGATGCCCTTGGCACTCTGCTGAATTGTCTCCTGGAGCAATGCCGACTGTTGATCTGTACAGTGGAGTAATACAAGCAGTGATCATGGGACTGACAGCACACAATCAGCTTTAAGGGAAGGTTCGCTTCTCAGCTGGGTGGTGAAGCTACAAAGAGTGAGCAAGGCCTGTCCCCCTTTTCTGAGGGTGACCTAAGGGGCACTGTTGCCTCCCAGCACTCAAGAGCAGTGGTCAGAAACCACAGGGCTCTCTGCAGCTTTCTGGCACAGCCCTGTCTCTGGCTCGGGCAGCCAGACAGCCGTTTCGCGGAGCTGGGACAATGACACGGGGGTGGACCAATAAGCTATTTGAGCTATGAGGAGCCTCCTGGGAACCTGCTTCTGAAGCAAATAACTGAACCGAGGTGTGGCCTGGCCTCACCCCTGCTCAATCACTGCGTAGCCATATTTTGGTGTCAAGGTTGTTCCGTGTTCCCTCAGCAGGGCAGGGAGGGACAGACCCAGTATAATACCGGACCATTTAATCAGGTTGACAGATTAAATGTGTCTTCAGCCAGATGCAATGAAAAAAAAAACAACAAAAACCGAAAAACACACCTGTAGCATTAGCTCCAGACATTAATATAGTTCTGAGAGCAAATCTCTCTGTTAACTACAGACTGCTTATCCAGAGATTATTCCAGATACAACAGAACAGCTCGAGTGATTTATGTTGTTCCACCTAATTAACCAACAAACAAAGGCAGAAAAGGTCTGTCTTTCCAGACTGAAAGTAATGCATTTAATTCAGTAGAAATGAAAGCTGATACTGTTTTAATTTTGGCAGCTGCTCCATGGAAATGGCTAGCAATTAAATGTGTTACATTCACTGTTGTAAAATTTTCAAACTGCTTGTTTTGATTTGGCTTTGACTAGCTCTATATTGAGAAATTTTGGTTTTAGTTATTTCAGAGTTTACACATCATCTATCAAGAGTGTGAAAATACATGTCTACTGACAGTTCAGCAGTTGGTTATAAAATAAAGAGCAAACTCTTCCACAACTACTACTATTTTGTTTCACAGCAATACTGTAGCACATGACTGGATTTAATACTCAGCCTACCTTCTGAAAGTTATTTTTACATTGTACAATTTACATTTGTAATTGGTGCAATTAAAGTAAAACTTAAAGGCTGCCACGTGAGCTTTACCAGTTCGGCTAGAAGGATTTCGAACACTTGTTCCATTGCACAGTAGAGTACATTGGTTGCACTGCTCTTCTACACTCTGGCTGCTCTATGGAAACAGCCCAGTCACCTCCTACTACCTGTGCCAACTTTGCTCTACCCTGCAGCTCCACCTCAGCCAGGCTGGCTGCCCAAATAGTGTTTGGGTCACTACAGAGCCACATCGCTCTGTACTAGTCACAGTGCCAGGTAAAAGGCCCCATCAAGCACGCTGGTATGGGACAAATGGGCAGGCTCAGCCAGCTTGCTTAAGCCCTACATTAGGCTCTTTTTTGTAGTCTCTCAACTTCAAATTGTTTCTGCATTTGAATTAAGCAGCTGGTTTGTTGCTTCCATGGATTGCGAACTGTCAGCCTTAAGAGACCAAATGAGTCTGCAGACTGACTGCAAAGACCACCATCACCACATGGATCTCAACACCGATATCTGGGGACTTTCTGCCTGGAAGAAGGCCATAATTTCAATGTCTTTCAGGACACATAACATCTGCACTAAACACCTGAGGGAGTGTTCAGACTGCCCACCATAGCTGTTTGCAGCCTGTGCAATTCCAAACACAGCGTGCTGTTTAAGAATCTGTGAAGTAAACCATAAATATATATATCCTATAGCCATCTCTAAGGGGTGTTTGAGTCAGTCCACTTTCTGCCCCACCTACAGACTCCTGTGAACATCTCTACACAGCCAGAGGGTTGTATTTTAAGGTCACACCCAAATTATGAGGCTTCACCTGGCATGCACATACCATCATTAAACCTACCTATGAAACTTCATAGGCAAAATAAAAAGGCGTAATTACATTTTCCCCATTCAGTGAAGAAATAATAATTCCTTTGATGGATGAATTCAGGCCATCAGGATTTCTCTTTAATCCCACCCAGCAAGATCTATTTTCTAAAAATTAAGATGCTTATCTTCCTAATGAAGCCATGAGCATCACCTAACATATTGAGATATATTTTACAAAATCCTCTTCTCTCTAAAATACTAAAAGTTTTCAACAAAAATAACGAAGACTGAGACTCCACTGCAAAGATCACTGGTTGTCTTAGAGCATCTAAAAAAACCAAACAAATCCTAACAAACATTAAACAGCTCCATGAATGGAATTCCTTAGTGCTATGCTTATGTTTCCCCTGCTTTCCCTCTGAGACCAACCTGATTTCAATAAAAGCTGTGCATTCCTTTCTACTTTCAAATCTGGCTGTGCTGAAGTATCACATGGATTTTACATAAAGTGTTTGGTACACTTCAGAGTAAATCTCTTTCTTATTAGTTCCTGTATAACACAGTGCCTCATTCTACTGGGTCTTCTTCCAACAGGAACATGGCAGTAGGACCTGGAAAGTACATCTTCTGCCAGCTAGCAACATAAAACACCTTGTCCCTAGAGACCTACTTATCTCTTTAATCAAACACATTCTTGTACTGATTTATGTGGTGCTGTCACATCTTACATTAAGCTCAAGACACAAATAGAACAAAAAGTGGAAAACCACTTAACAAAGAACTGAGGTGAAAAGGGAAGAGTCTCCTCCTGCTGCCATCCATCTCATTTTTAAATGGACAGGGAAACAGCATTGTGAAAGGAGATAGCCTAAGACTAATATACTTAGTAGAAGTGGAGGAATATCTAAATATATCTAAATATCCATATGGGACTCATCAGTAAAACATTTGTCTAATCATTGTAGAAATGTCAAACCCAAGGTGGGAAACAACCTTGAGACAAACAAGACAACAAAACAAAAGCCATGACAGTGGAAGTAAGAGAAAGATACAAGGCAACTGTGAAGTGAAAGATGCTAATAAATCAAAGGGTGAAGAGCACATTAACTGAACGTGTGTAGCGGTTGAAGGCAGAGATATTAATTTATTTTAAGCAATGTTGGCCAGAAACAGTAACTACAGCATCTAAGAGAATAATGCTGCAGCAGTGTTCAGTCTTGACCTGCTCAGTCTGTTGAACAACTTCCTTTATTAACAAGGTTTGAAATCGGTGCGAGCAAATAGAATACACTGCTTTTCCTCACTGGCAGTTCCACAGCATAATCAACACTATTTGGGTGTGTATGATAGAAGTCTTTCCAGAGACCACAAATAAAGAATATACCACCAGTAGTCTCTTGTCTACTGCTAGTATGTTGGTTTTATTTTAAATGATGTTAACAGATCATTTTCCTTCCCAAACAGGCATACTAACAAGATCATAAGAGCTTTCATGGTATTACTGCATTTCACCTTGAGTTAATGTTGATGGCTATCAGCAGCAGAGCAATTCCTAGTTTCCTGACCAGGTAGACAGCTGACCTGGTAACATCCAAGTCAGCCATGCAGCTGACAGGATAAAATCCACACACATCTTTACTCAGCATGGAGGATGAATCTTCTCCCAGGTATCCCAACAGTCTGTTCTCCAGCTTTATTCTACAAGTTCACAACAGGATGCAGAGGACACCAAGAACTCTTTCTTTCAACACCTTTGAAGCCAAGGTCAAGTCCTTATATCTTACACTGAATGAACTCCCATCAGCTCCTGGTGAACATGTTTTCCATACACCTTTCTTTCCACTCCCACTCTGATTTTACCAGCTGTGGTAAGTACCTGTACCCCAGCTGCATTCCTTAGCATGGCATTTAATTTGCCACATACTCCCATACTAAAAAATAGCTGGACTCTCCGGCAAACTGCAATTCACCTTTCTCCTCTCACTGGAACTCACACCCAGCACTCCATGGTGGGCTCCTGCCTGTCCATGCTGCAGCCACCTGCCACCTCAGTCCTGGCAGTCCAGCCTCACAGCTATTTTCCTGAACTATCCTATCCTGCCTGGACAGTAAAGCCTCCAAAATTCAACATCAGAGAGCAAGTCTGGATGGAAGAGTCATTACGGACTATTTTATTTGACAGAAAAAACATCTGCTCAGGTGGGCAAGAAGGCTTATTTTACATAGTTAACATACCAGCACTGTACATACAGGGTCTGAAAGTAAGCGAAGAGAAAGTGCTACTTTTTCTTTTTTTGATGGAGATTAGCCAACCGTAGCTGTTTACTTCTGAAGTTCCTAAAGAATACTCTAAGAAAAACTAGTGTGTATTTTACAGTTGTTGGGTGGGTTTCTTCACAGACCAGTAGCAATTCAGAAGATACCTCTAAGATGCTCAACTGCAACAATTACCGATCATTTACATATTACTCCTAGGTGTTGGAAAAAAAAACACCTTCTGCACCATGTGAACAAAGTATTTCTGCCAAGAAATTAACGGAGAGGCCAAACCACAGGTTTCTTGGTGGCAGCATTCTGTGAGTAGGTACGCCTGGGTATGCCTGCGGAGGAACGGACAACAGTGCACGGTTCTTCCTGGAGATATCCAAACAAGGAGCTGCCGCTAAAATCCAATACTCAATACTGCAAGCAATGAACGCTGCCTGTCTGGTATCTGGCACATCATCTCCCGGGTGTAAACTGGACGGTACAGACAGAAAAAAACCACCAGGGAGATACACAGACTGGCCTAGGACAACTGTAGCTTGACTCAAGTGGAAAAACGTTTAACTTTGGCAAAATCTTCATAACCCAAAACCTGCACTGAATTACATACAAGTGTGTTTTCCTTCCACTGGGGGGGGCAGCTGCCAAAATCAATCCCACGTTATTGCAGTGTACGCAAACTCCACTTAAGAGTA
>VZZY01014253.1:70305-161191 GCA_013400335.1 Eurystomus gularis | reverse complement strand
CGGCTGGAGCGGCGGCCAGTGCCATGTTAAGGCAGAGCCTCCTCGGCGGGGAGGTAGCGCCGGCGGGACTCGGCTCGCAGGAGGCTCGGCGTCCTCGTCAAGGGGAAACGCTGCGTGCGGAAAGCTGAGGAAATCCGTGTTCACAGAGCCAGCTCCGAGCAGCTCAGGTGAGCCCCTGGGGTAACTGCTCACCTCAGGAACCACCATCGCCGCTACCGAGCGTCAGTAATAAACTGTGTCTATTTCCATCTTAGTTTTCACAAAATACGTGACGAAGTAGATAAAATAATGACCATTGCCAACGGGGCGATGCTCCACTCCTACTCGCAAGCAGAACAAAGATTGTATTTCAGCCTTTTGGCTGCCTGGCAGGGTTTAGTGTTGGTACAGCCTCTTTGCTTGCTCACAGGGCCAAAAGGTCTCACCAGCTCTTCGGGATGAGCTCTTACTGCTCAGCAAAGTTGGCAAGGAAATCTCACCGTTCCAGTGTGACTATCACACTCTGGTTTATGTTTGTTAGCTTGTTTGCATTACCCTCTGTTACAGTTCTGCAGAAGTTGTGGTTAGCATTTTAATAACATTTGTTTTGGATGTTACCTAAAAAATCAAGTACAGCATGACTCTGGATTCAGACCATATGTGCAAATTTATGTCTCCCAATCCCAGAGATTACCTGTTCTTTAAGAACTATAGTGAGTTCCAGTGACGCCATCCCTATTCCTAAAGTCTTGACACAAATAGCAACTCTTACGTTGAGCAAAACACTGTGTTGGTTACTACTCAAAAACTGGAAGCATGACCTTAATTCATTGCACCTCCACCCCTGCTCAAGAGCAGCATTTGCGGCTGTTGTGTGTTGCTCAAAGCTGAAATTATAGCAACACTGTGAAAGTTGCTTCAGCATTCTAAGAGCACTAGACCACTACAAGCAATTCAGATGGAGTAAATGGCATTTGGTAGCATGGTAATCCCTGTTACACTGTCATTTTCACTCTGTTCACTCTTAGCTTTAGCTCTAACTACCGAATGTCAGTCTTGTGTTCATAAATCACTTTGGAGTCATACACAACAATATCCAGTGCCATAAACAGTCCCCACTGTTCACTAAAGCTTTAGGTTTCTATATGCTCATACATTACAAGTGGTCGGAAAATCCCGTTGTCAGAGGTCCATGTTCCAATAGGAGACAGAGGAGGGAAAAAAATAATAGGCTTTATTTGAATAAAGGAAGAAAGTCCACCGGCATATCCTGGTGGGGTCTTTCTCAAAGATGCAGGAGGACACAGCCTCCTTTTTATCCTAATTTCCCAGCCGCGAATTTCTCTCCTCCATTCCCCATTGGCTGAGGTACTCAGAGTGTACAACTTTGCGATCTGCCTATTACATACATGTGCTTTACAACATACATCGAATGAAATTGCCAATTCATAAAATTACTGACATGAAGTTGCAAACTCATTGTGATGTTGCAGGTTTCTGTCCTCGTTTCCTATAGATAAAGTCACACTCTTTTGCTAAGCTGCTATACTATGCCTGTAAGCCTTTTGTCTTCGTTAGATAAAGCCACCCCTTCTTCAGAGGAAAAAAAGCGGTATATTGCATCAAGCTATGTATATTGCAGTTAAAATATAGTTGTAACGTCCTCCCCATCTTTTAAAATACCATTGTTTGTAAAGACACACCTATCTCTTTTCCTATCACAAGTTTCTGGGTAGGAGGGACTGGCAAAGACCTCTAGTGGCTGCTCCCTTTGTACATCACCTAATTTCTGGTAATTGCCTTGTGGTTAGACTGGAATAGGAATTCAAAGCAGCTCTCAGGGGAGATGCTTGTAGCTTTGGGGCTGAAGAAGCAGAAGCAAGAAATTTGGGAGTATCAGAGAGGGAGGCAGCTCTGCTTGATTCCCAAGGAATCAAGGAAGTAAAGTGGTACCTCTGGCTGAGCCAACAACTATTAGCATAAGCTGCCTGACTTCCACTGGGCATTGGAGCTGAAGTCACTTAAAACATTCCCCTCCTACAGAGCTAAGTTTGCCAGTGAAATGGTGATATGAAACAGAACACTTGATTTTTAAACAAAAGATGTGTTTTCTTACAACTTAAGTGACTAGAAAGAGGAAACGTGACTGTTCTGCTGCATTAGGTACTGCATTAAAGGCACTGATTGCTAATAGGTATATAAAGTTATCCGTATAAGAAAATATTTACTGGTAAAAATAGTCTCCTTTCTTCTTCAATTTCTTTTACTTGTGTTTTTAATTGTTGTACAGTTGTTGTCCCTTTTAGCTAGAAGCAATATCAACACACTGCCAGATGCCTTCAGGCTTTTCCTGGAAACAAATCATCTGGGTTCTGCTTTTCAGAATTGTGTTGGGCTAATGTGCTTTGAGTGATTTTTTTCTTTTTTTTGATGCAGTACTAAGTATCTGAAGGTGGTGTTGACGTTTTCCTTGCCTTCTCCTTCTCTCATTTGCGTGAAAGGTGATGGTGTGAAGGAAAAGGTGGCATATCCAAGTATCTCCGTCTGCCTTAGTAAGCTTATCTTGGGAGATAAGCTGTTTGAAAGCAAAGTTACTGACAACAGAATTCATAGTGAACAACTGTTCTATGCCAGCTCTTCCTGCTTCTCTTGACTGTACCTTTGAAACCAGATGGAATTCATAAACAAACAGATGGATCTCTCCCACTTCCCACTACCAGCTGTTATGGAGTGGACACAGTTAGCCTGTATATTTGAGAAAGGCCTTTTTTCCAGTAGTTATAATTTTACATGAGGAGCTTTAAGAGCAAGGTCTGAAAGTGCAGACCAAGTTACCATCACGACCAAGAGAGACTAATGGAAATACAGGCTCAAATGTTGAGCTTACTGACATATGCGTGTGCATTGAACATTGAAACTTGGATGTGAAACAGCTTACAGACAGTTTGCAGATGTGTGAAATGGGACAGTGGTGTAAGTGTTGGCCTCATTAATTTGTAATATAAGGAGTGGAATAGTAAGGGGGTTTTGTTTTGTTGGTTTTTTTTTTTTTACATTTACAAATTACATAGCTGCAGTTTATGCCTTACCATGTACCTGACAAAACTAGCAAACAAGTTCAGTATTTATGTGGCTAGAAGGGATCAGAGCATGCTTTCTGCTGTTCAGTAAGAGATTGTAAGTGAAAACACAGGCTAACAAGATATTTGGATTTATCTAAACAGGAGTAGGAAGGAACCTGCAAGAAAGGAACCTCATGATTGCCAGTGACTCCAGGAAAGAGAAGCCTTGAGACTGAGGGAGCTGCTGATCACTAGGGTAATTGAGTAATTATATGTCTGAATCTTAAACAGCTTCTGATAAAAATATCTCTGCCTAGATAGGCTGTAATCTGACCTCTCTGAAAGTGGAAATACTATGCCAAAACTGCCTGTAAGAGGAACACAACGCAACATCCTCTGTAGGCATCCTTGTAGTACCAATCTGTTAGTTTGTTGCAATGAAAACCAATGTACCAATGAAAGACTTTTAGCACAATAACAAAACTGACACTGTATTTTTCATCAAGAATCTGTGTCAGAATCCTCCAGATAATTGATTCAGAGTATACAATACTACCAGACCCTTTTCATGCTTACTTTACAAAAAGAAGTGACATTTACTGCCAATATTCAGCCATGTAGACATAAGTAGTACTGGTGAGCTGGTGCTGAATGGTAAGAGGTTTCATCCATTAAACTTGAGTTCCAATGTAGGCTTGTATGGCTGTGCTGCCATTTTTATTATTGAATAAACTGTTCTTAATCTGCTAGGAAGAGAGATAAAGATGTGTGTGTTCTGTAAGCAAAACTGAAAGTTGGAGCCTTGGTTTCGCTTATTGCCGCTGATCAGGAAATGAGGCTCACAAGCTGAAAGCCCCAAAACTATGTTTATGGAAAAAAAAAAAACAACCTAGGACTATTTGCAGGCACAACTCATTTCAATCTAGGGATCACAAGGGTATAGAAGGCTTAATTTAGCATTCAGATAGGAAGTTGAAGGCTCTTAACTTCCATAAGGCCTTTCAGACTGTAGGTATCATTGGTAAAATGATTTTTTTTTTTCCATATTATTTTTTTGCATGAAGAGGCAGTGGTTGCCAAATGCTTAGGGAGGAGTAGAATGGACTTCAAAGCATTCTTAAAAGAGCGCTGATGGAAGAAACCTCATGTGTTTCTTCCATCAGTACCTACCAGGTACAGTAACATGGGGAAAATTAGCATGCAACTTTAGGTAGTTGAAAGGTCAGCTTACAAATGTGTCTGTTTTAAAAGCCAGCCATTTGTAATACTATGTCTGGCAGCTCCAGTGAATAGTAAAATGTTGCCCACAATTCACAGAGCTAGTGTCCACAGAGCTTCCCTTGCTGCAGCTTTTATCATTCTGTTGTTTGTCACCTTTTCTTAACAAAAGGTCTGACAAAAAAAAAAAAAAATTTGCAGAAATACTAAAGTGAGACTCATATTTTATTTAGTTTAAAGTTCTTACAGGAATTTCTGTAAATTTCTATAAATCTATAGGGCCTAGAGAGTTCAAAGGTAATGTGAAACATAACAGTAAACGCTAAGCACTGGAAAGTTTGGAAATCTGCAGCTGATTCTTAAACTGATTGTTTAGGAAGCATCCACACCTTATCATGTGATGCACATAGTGTTAGAGATAGAGAAACAGGAATACTATTCGATTTACCATAAATGTGTATTATGTCTTCTGGAGCAAAATCACACTCTGCTAATGCTGAAACTCCAAATTAATATGATTTCATCCCCTCTGTGGACCTTTGGAAGTATGCTGTAGAATGATTTCACCATTGGACCTCTCTGTGAGGGGAGGAATGGAGAAAAGAACAAGAAAGTAGAGTGAAATGGACTTTTCCTCTCTCGTGGTTCTTTAAACATCCATACAAAGGGAGCTGCTGTGCCCAGTGTAGAACATAATTTCATTAGTCACCTTAAAACCATTGAGGCACATCAAGGTCCTCACAGCTTTGTTCCACTTCTTCCCTTCTGCAGGTCTCAGGGGGTTCTTTGCTTTCATCCCTGAGAGCCCTGTAGTAGTCATTAAAAGTGTCTCAGATCTTTACACGCAGTTAGTGTGTCCTTGGTAAACAACCTTACTCACATACCCCTTGCCACTCCAGCCTTGGGAACATTTCCTCCTCCTCTTCGGAGAAACATGATGAGATGAAGTAAGAGCAGCAGCTTCCCAACAATCCTTAACTCTCTGAAAACTGAAGTCCTTGTTCAGGCTTGCTGAGCTTAGAACAATGAGGCTGTGAGGAGTTCTGACAAACTTACAAAATCTTGAGGGATCTGAAGACATTTCCTTTTTCCCATTCCCCACTCCGTCTCAGTTAGTGTTCTTCTCCACTGCCTCTTATCCCACCAGTATCACCCAAACCAAAAGATGCATGCATCCAAAAATATTCCTGAAAAAGAATGCCTTTAGCTGGCTGCAGTAGGGCTTTGCTGAAACAAGTGGAAGACTTGGGCATAAAGAGCACAGTATGTCAGGGAGCTATGTTCCATGGTTTGTAAAGGAAACATATATAGGATATATTAATTCAAATTTTTGTTTACCATGCTGACCTAAAGGACCTGCAAATCCATGGAGGTGACATTAAATGAAAAGAAAGGGCTTACCCTTCCTGGCTCCTCCACTCTTGTGTCTTCCCCCCTCATGTGTGTTCTCTTGGAAAATGCTCTTTTTGTATTAATGTTGTAATTACTTTAGGAAAATCAATAAAATTTTCTGGCAAAAACTAGCCAAGACAAACTGTAGTGCAGCCCCTGGAAATGTTATTACTGGATCAGGCAAAGCTGTTTGCCTGCGCAGTGATCTCATAATGAGAACTTCTTAAAAGCAGTATTTCAGAAAATGGTTATGGATGATGGTAGCAAAAGCGTTGAATCCAGTGGGCTTAAAGAAGTCAGGAGGGTATTTTGAGGCTGTTCACTAGTGGGTCACATCTCTTTAGCCTCCATCTGCAGAGTTTTTCTATTTAGTCAAAACCTGTATGGGTAATGGTAAATTTAAAATTAGCTCCGTAACTGGATCTAGCTATTAACATTCTTTAACGTTAGTATTTGACAACTCTAGCTTTGTTTGGAAAAGGAAAGAAAATAAATTGGCAAGGACTGAAGGCAAGCCACAACAAAAAATAAATTGTGGATCCTCTGAAGTACACTACAGGATGTTAAAGACTTAATACATTACAAACAAACCTGTACATTGCTCACCATTCTGCCAAAAACAATTGCAATAGCAACCCAACCCTCTAAACATATAGCTTTACAAATCAAATACATAAGAAAACAACTTCTAGCCAGTCACTCTGCTAGAGACATGAATACAGGAGACTAAATCTTGCTATTAAAGAGGGGTAATAAGGACTTAGCCACAGAAAACTTACCATCGTTTGAAGTCTGCAGAAGTGTGTGATTGAAACAGCAGGACTAGAATTTCATTGGACAAACAAAATCCAAAGCAAGGTCAGAGTGCCCTGCAAGAAGACACTATTTTGAAAAGTAGCCACTTTTACTGCTTCAAGGAAGAATATATCTTGTCACTTTGGTTCCTGACCTTGTCATCCAGAAAAGCTCAAATCTTTAATCACTCACAGATCATTGAGAGTTAATTGGGAATTATGGCTGTTTGCTTCCCCAAGAGAACTGCTCACTCTCAACACTTTCTAAATGACATCAAATATTTAGAATGTAAGGAATGAATAAATCACATTTTCGTCTGATCTGTAAAGTAAAATAATCTACTTAGCATTTTTATTTCAAATTAGTGTCCAGACACCCAAAGAAACTTACCCATTTGCAGCAAAAGATGAGTGACAAACTGCTCCACCCGTGAGGTCACTATCTTTCTGTATGGATCTGTTCTGCAAAACACACATGTAACTAAACCACTCTAGGCTGTGACCCATCTTTACGATGGTTCTGCTGTCCTCCCCATGGAGCAAACCGCAACATTGCTGCAGCTTTCTCACTTGAATAGCAAGCCTGCTGTGCTGATACTCTTCTCTCCGTAGACATTTGTGCACATGTACACATGTACCCTTCCAATTATGTACATATAAAAATTCAGAGCCAGGAACTGGGTCATCTGAAAAGAATTTCTAGATTAGCATATTTTCTGTGGACTAGCACATACTACAAAGGCTCTTATTCTGTACACCATTTGGAAACTCATCATCTTTGTTTATTATTATGGTATGTCCCCATGCACATGAGTGTAGCTCCTTCTGAGGCTGCCCAAAAGAAGAACACAATAGTGTTATTCCTACAGAATGCTTATGTAAGTTTAAGTATTTTAATGATCGCTTAATTAAATCTTCACAGGAAAAGCAGTACTGATAGGGGAGAAAGTTCAGCCTCTATAGATTTTAACACTTGCTGAAGTTGGTCATTTAACTCTTCATGGGAGCACTGGGTTGCTGGATGAAATAGAGATGTGGCAATGAACAGATTCTGCCTGCAGATACACATTTTTTAATATCATTGACTTAAGTGGATGTTGCCACAGGCAGGATTTGGACCTGGGCGCTCTTAAAGTGGAAATTGTTTTCATAGTGATTGCAAGTATGAATACTAAATGGGCACAATATGAGCCTCAACATTCATAAGAGGTACGTTTTTAGTGAATTGCAGGCAGTGTTAATAACAACCATAAATGTGAAGTATTAATAATTCTTACAAATTTTATATTTTAACTCCTACTCTGTAAACAATATATAAGGGTATCAAGGAACAGCACTGTGTTGTAACTCTTGCAACATTATTGGGAGTTTCAAGGCATTTGGTGTTTTCTCAAACACAGTCATAGCACTATGGGAAAGCCTTTTACCATCATATTAAAAAAAAAAGGGAAGAAAACGTATTTGTCATCTAAAGGAAGCCCAAAATTCTTTTTTTGAAACCTATCATTTCTTAAGCCATTCATAACATGTATTGTGACCAGACTCATGGTTTTTTGAATGTAGGTACTTGCCAGTACTAAGATGTTATCACACGGGTCTTCATCCAAATTAAAAAAAAAAATAAAGAATTCCACAAAGCAGGTGAAGCTGTATTGTAATAGCTCGGACCTGTATAAACGTTCTGATTTTAAGTAAACTTTGGGAAGGAAGCAAATGTTACAACATTGCAGCAGGCGGTAAAAATCAGGTTGATTTAAAGGGAATGAACAAGACATATTGATTAATTTAAACAAAAAGACTGTTAATGACTGGAAGAAGATTTGAAGCTGAGAAGGAAAGTACTAATGAGAGAGTTAGGTCTGTCCATACTGGGCTTGCAGACCCAGGTATGTACAGCCCTCCACCCTCTTCCCTCTGACCCACTGCCTGTTTCCACAGGAAGGAAATAAATATATGTAAGTCAGAAGGGAATCTAAATGTGTTCCACCAGGCTGGCCAGTTGTCCAGAACTGACACCCGCCCTTCATTATAGGTAATAAATTAGTTGGGCAATTGCAACAGCATCACTGGGAGGAAACTGGACAGTGGTAGGGTTTAGGTCAAAGAGCAGAATTTTGTTGAAGGCAGGAATAGCGTTATAAATTTTAAGTAGAAATTATCAAAGCTGTATTTTTATTTTTAATTTATAAAGGTGTTCAGGAAGTAAGATGAGGCAGAGTATGGAATCTATGCAAATAAGTTTTAGATAACTGAAGAGGCATCAGGTACATGCCTACAAAAGATGGGGAGGGCGAGAGTTAAGAGCATAATCTCCTGTTTTGAAGCAGAAGGATTTGAGTGAGGTTGATTTGCAGGAGTTGTCAGTAGCTTGTTAGGGACTTGGCTTTTCAGCCTGATCTGCACATACTTGTGTTAAGGAAGAGGGAGATGTATTTGCGTAACAGAGAGGAGAGCAAACTTAGGTAAGCTGAATTTCCCTGCTGATGGGAGGTGAATTCTCCTCTGGAACCAAGTGCACTTCTGGGAAAATTGTTTCTTTCTCTCTCCCGCCTCATTCCAGGACTTGAACACTTGTAACTGTTCCCTTGCCAGGCAAATGTCATCCACCACGCAGCTGGATCCACTTCTTTGCTTCTTGCATTTATCCTCCGATCAGTCTAGACTTGTCTAGCATTGCTTTGCATTCCTGGCAATTTTAAGGAAACATATGCCTTGCTGGCTGCATGTGGGCTGCTGTGATTGAAGGAGCCGTGGCTGGAGTGCCCTGGCTGGCCTGTCTTTGGAAAATCATAGCAGCTTCATCTCTTTCCTTTTTCAGAATTCCGTCTAAACTGCCTTGTGTTCTTTTCTCCATGGTTAAAATGTCATGTACAACACCACTTACAATCTCATGTGTGGAATAGCATATTCTCATATCTAGCCTTGCAGTTCCTCTTTTACTTAGACTGAGTGCCTAATAGCTACTGAGATTCAAGGAGAGGAGTCCCTCTCCTATTGAGAGAATCTGTATCTCATTTTTATTCCTGTACAAAACTATTTTGTAGGTTTGTATTCATACAGATTTAATGGCAGGTAAAATAAAAAATATTTCAGAAGGAAAGAAAGAAACAGGAGTTCTCATGAGGTTTTACAATTTATTTTCACATGAATTATGCAAATTACTTGGTCCGTTTAGCTTACAGTGTAACCAGAGGGGCCAAATGCATCTCTTGAACCTGTCCTGAAGGTAAAATAGTTTGGTAAAAGGGCACTTGCAGAAATGATTAGAAGCCTCAAAATGTGATGATGATGGTTGTTACTATATTTTGAGGCTAGGCAGGTAACCAACCGCCCCCTCTCCGCCCCAACCCTTTGAGGAGCTCATTGAATTGCTTCTCTTCTGTGGTAAATTATTCTGTTGGCTGGAACACAAGTTCAAGACTGCAGAGCCTTTGCTTGCTTTAGTCTTCTCTAAATGCTTAGCTGGTGACTTCACTTCTTAGCTGTGAAATTGACTTTATACTTACTTGTCATCAGACTTGTTAAAAAGCTTAATCAGCCCATGTATGAATAATTTTATGAGCCTTTCAAGACAGTGATTATGATTGTTTCCATAGATCTGATATGGTTCTTAATGTAGTACTTTTTGCACACATCACTTTCATGGTGATGTGAGATTCGCATGCATCTCAAGACTGATAGAGTCAGAAAAACGTTGGTAGGAAGACTGAGAGAAGCTTGCCTAGCTAAGTATTTAAATCCTCCAAGGACAGAAATCCCACCATCTGTCTGTGAGCCTGTCTCAGTGCTGCTCTACTCTCCCAGTGAAAAAGGTTTTCCTAACATCCAGTCCGCACCTTCAGAGCTGCAATTTGTGGGCATTGCCCTTGCTGTGTTGTTTAGCACTATGTAGGAGAGTTTGGCTCGTATGTCCTCACAAATCACTTTCAGATAGTTGTAGGCAGTTATTAGAATTCCTGTTAGCTTCCTTTTCGCCAGCCTAAACAAATACTGTTTTTGCAGGACACATGCAAAATTTCCTGGACAGTACAGAATGAAAGCAGCAGGGAGAGAATGAGCAGAGAAGGCAGTTGAGAGCATCGTGTCGGGCGAGTAGTGCTGCATCACCTGCAAGGGAGAACTGCACAACCGTTTGCTATGTGCACTTCACCAGGGGGTAGCAGGTATTGAGCCTACCAAGAAGTTTCTTAGCATTGAGGTTTTTTAATGATTTAAGGATATATTTATGTCATTAGTTCCCTGTTTAATCATGTTTTAGACACAGGTAAGTGAATCATTATATACACATCAGGAAGCTAGAAATTCTAAAAATGTCAGCTGTTCATAAAACATGGCTACTATGTGTCTGACCATTCCCTCCTAGTTCTCCTTGAATGTGTTCACTTGTGCACAGATCGCAATGGGAATAAAGATCTGTGAGCCTGCAGGGCCTGTGTTCTGGATACATCTATGTGAAGAGAAAAATATCAAATATAAAATTTATCAGTCAGGATATAGGATAATTTACATTTTTGTATAACCTACAGTTTATCTTAGGAATGAAGAAACTATGGTGCTTAATAGTGCCAAGAGCAACCAGATTATCTTGCTCCCAGTTATGTATAAGTTCATCATTTAAAGCTCAGTGCTTCTTTATGTATGTAATGATATGCATTTGGAAATTGTTCCCTGTGGCACAGGGCCCTATGTTAGCGTGAACACGCTAGAAGAAAGTTACACATGAGCTGTTTGGCTTGGTCTTCCTTTAGCTGAAGCTGTCACTGCATCAGGTTGAAAGAATAGTTCAGTTTTAGTAAAGTTTACAGATTTTAGTTGCTCTTATATTGTCCCTATGCCAGTATGGTTGGCAATACATATAATTCAGTAAATGAAAGTGTCTACACTAATCTAAGAGGGGTTTCAGAGTAGAGCAAAATTATTTGTTTAAACACAGCACAAAGCAAGGAGGAGCTAAGAATATAGGTGAGATAGTATACTGGGATTGACCCGATGTCAAGGGATATATAAATACTATAAACTAATATAAACTGTGTAACAATATCAATTAAACTAATATGAACTGTATGTTATTTTTCCCATAAGTTCTAGTGATAAATTTATAGAAAAAGAAATACTTTTAATGATGATTTGGCACAGAACTGTCTTTATGAATCTTGCGACATTCAATGTGAAGAAGTGCGATGGGATAAGTAGAGCTGGTTTTTGTTGGAAAACACTGACAAATCTTTTCCTCTATATTCCAATAAACTTTCATTTAACAAGAGCATAGTCCTAAATATCACTCAGTAGTTTTGCTTCCTATACTTTCGTCATTTTTGACTAAGAACTATCTATTTACTTTAAAGAGCAAACAGGAGCAGTCTGCAATGTAGTATGTGTTTAGTTTAAATTCACAGGAAGGGTGTTGAAATCCTTTAGAGTCTCTCATATTCAACCTTTAGTTGATAACAGTAATCCCTGTTTGAGGAGATTTACTGCTTAACAAACATGTTTCAGTACATTAATGGTCTACAAAGTATGAGGTCACTAAATGCATAGACAAGATCTCTAGCCACTCACACTACAGCTTGTAAGAACTGGTCTTTTAGATCAGTAGAAATCTAACAATGCCTTTTGTAAAGAAACGTGTACAAACCTATGTTACGTTTTTAAATGCTTGCAGTGCACTTCCATGATAACCTTTGTCCACCAAGAGCTCTGTTCCAGAATCTCTTTAATTATTTGGTGCATCTGCTACATTAATAGATTTTTCCCCCCTGCACACTGGAGAGGTGCAAGGAAAGACATGCACCAAGATCACATCGCAGCAGAATTTCTTTCTGTGTAGTGAGACTGTATAATGACTAGGCTGCTGTTGTGCCTGCCAGTTGCTGTGAGACAGACTGTATTGTTGAGCAGAAGCTGGAAGGGATTAGACAATACAGGGAATAAATAATAAAGTGGGGCATGGAATAGAGTCTTTTTTTCCCTCAGGAATTTCAACTTTCTGCCCTTGTAGTACAGAAGTGAACATTTCTTCCATGCAAGGAGATAAGGCTGGTCTGCATACGCAAACTGAAAGGAAAAGTACTGCTGGAAAATCAGACTATATTGGCATTCAATCTGATCATTAGTAGTGCAATAAATATAAAAAATTAAAATATTTAGCAATGCTATTGATGTACTACCAGTTATACTACAGTTACTACTATGACAGTGCATTTAACCTTCAAAAGGCCAAAGTTCTTCCCATTCCAAAGCTGAAGAGGTTATGTCACTTTCAAAGCTCTGGCTATTTTTTAATACTTATTTTAGAACTCTGGATATTGCTAATAATAGGATCATCTCACCCATTTCTGAGTCCAGTGAAGCAGTAAACACCAATGATGTTTTGTGACAGTGAGTCAGCAATGCACTGCTGAAAGATGGTACTTTTTCCAACTCTGAATTTGTCACCTCTTCTCAAGTAAATATTCAGTACTCTGTTATGCAAGAAATGTTTCTAAAGTACATCAATGATGTAATTCACTAGTTTGTTTATACTTATCTTGTACTGTCTTACTCATCTTTCAATGAGCGAAAGAGAGTAATTTTTTACAAACGTTCTCATTCAGGATGTTTCCCGTGCCTTGATTTTTGTTACCTATCTCTATGTTCCTTCTTTCTAGGAGCTTTTACTAGGTAACAGAATCTGGAATAAAATGATTGTGTGGATTCTTTCAGTTTCCAAAAAACCCAGTAAGCTTAGAAAGGGATGAACTGGGTTTCTTTTTTCCTCTCTCTTGAACTAGCAGCAGATTTTCATGCAGATAAATGTGTATCTGATTGAGAGACAGGCACTTCATCCAAAGAGTTTTTACTTTTAAAATCTTTTATCTGTTACTTAACCATTCTTTCCCTCCTAGTTTCCTCCTTTAAACAAACAAAAATGTTTTGCTTGGAAACTCTGCATAGTAATTACCACTTTATACATACCTCTACCAGTTAGTGTTGTCTGTGAATCTGCATCTTCACAATGAATCTACAAGTTACTAACCTTCGTCAAAAATCTTTGGGCACTTTGAGCAGACACCCTGCACGTTATCAGTACTGGGTCATCCTTTGATTCTGGATTTTCTGTCATTTGTAGACCATCTCCATGTCCAAATCCTTGGATTTTCTTCAAATCGAATTCTCCATTTTTCCCTAATGGCTTCACTTTCTAGTTTGTAAGCCTACTTATCAGTAGTGTTATGTACAAACTGTGGGTTTGTACATAACAAGTGAATGTAACCTGAAAATCACACATTTGCCAGTCTCCACTGGCTATTCAGGAGTGTCACAATGTATTTCCCTTTCTTTGTAAATTTAAATTTAATCTTATCATCAAGGTCTCGATAAGCCTGGTTTTACCATCTCCTTGGAAATGAGTGGTGGCTTTCCAAGTGGTGTTTTGTGAAAGAGCTAGAAGTGTTACTTGTAATAGTTTCCAAAGATCAGGGCTGTGATAAAATACCTTTGTCAATCTAGAATACAAGTTAGCTACTTTGGGTTTTTTGTAATACTAGATATTGCTGGTGTGATATCCTCAGTATGTAATATTAATGTCAACATGTGGCTCTGCAGTGAAGGTAAGAATTTCTAGATCTTTCATCAGTGGTGTCTGAAAAGGTGGTGTCTGTAAGCTAGAGATAGAACTGTAACTTCCATAGCTGTGTCTAGGCTAACTGAACCAGTTAATTGGGGTACAGAGAATACCATACAAGATGGGCTATTGAAGTTAGCCCTGACCTGCGATATTGGGAACTTGGTGATAAAATCTAAGCAGGTGCTGTTCCTATGCTACCAGGCTACCCCAACTGCACAATATAAATCTATCTGGGCACATTTAGGTGAGTTGCAGGCTGGAGGTGGGAGGAAGAGAAGCTCAATGTCTGTAGCCTGAGTTGCTCAGAGGAGTTTTGATAAAGTAAGAAAGTGTTTTGTTTTGTTTTTCTCTCTGTGAATGCTGGGAAGGCAAGATGTGATGGTAATGTTCTACTAGATATGAAGCTTGTGTGAAGTGTGCTTGCTTGTAGATTCAGAAATAGATATTTCCTTACTTCTGATTAGGAAGAAGATCATCCCAGACATGATGGATGCTTTCCAAACAAGTGGAAGCTTTTTCATCCATTAAGCCAGTCATCTTCAGTTTAGTGATAGCATGGCCATTTGTTGTGTTAATGTTCTGTTCAACAGGTAATTCACCTAAGTCAGGTTAGAAATTTGGCATGTATCATCTTCTCTCAACATTGGTGATGCAGTATGGGGTTTTAACTGTTGGAGGGAAAAACAGGGGATTTTAACTGTTGGAGGAAATATCCCAACTGCTCCTGAGAGAACCCACTTTACACCACAATTCAGTTATTTAAAACATAATCTTATTTTTCCCAGAACAGTTATAGACATATATAAATTAATACTTGCACAGGAGTGGGAGGCTGGAGAAAGCTACACCTTGGACAAATGCATGTCATATACTATTAATTTCTGGAGAGCTTTGTTGTTTGGCTTAAGGCAGTAGAGAACAGTGTCTAAACATGCCCAGAGTACATGGCATCATTAAGAAGCATCGGGTATTTGGAAGGATGGTGACAGGCAATCCCCAAAAATACTTCACTTAGGGAAAATTCCCCTTAAAGGAGGACAATGGAATATTTCCTGTCTATCTGTAATTCCTGCAAGGCTGTGATCCCAGAGATTCTGCTTTTTCTGGGATTGCGTTGTTGATTGGTTGATTCTCTAGATGAAAAGAAGGGAAGGAATATTCTTTGCTTTCTTACTGTTCTATTTATTTGAAAGGTAGAAGCTCTTTCTGTATTTTCTCAATCCCTCTGAGTTTTTTTCCTTCTTACAAACAGGACAAATTAGCTTATTTACTCTCCCACAGCCTTGTAGGACTGCTCTAGTCTCAGTGCAGTGCTTGCTTTGCAAAAGGTGTTGGAAGGTAAAGGTCTTGTCCTTAGCAGCCTTTTATGTATGTGGAAGCTATTGTAGTTAGCAGATCAAAACTAACTTTATTTATTGTGAAAATGTGGACCTAATAACACTTTGTAGGTGCAAATGGTTGTGGGTTTGGTGGGATGTAGCAACATTCTGTCATCAGCATTGAAATTGCTTGAGTTCAAAAGCTGTATGGGATTTCTCAATTGTTCCTGAAAGAATATGTTAAGTCTATTGGAATGAGTCATTTATCCAGTCTACTCTCATCTGAGTTTCCCCATTAGTCCCATCCATTGATGTTATTTGTCTTCATTTTTTTCATTCAGTTCACGTTGGCATTGCAGAAGCTTCTGGGCGGCTTTTTACCACATCTAAAGAAAACGTTTCATTGGCTCTCCATTTGCAAATTTCTGTTTCTAGGTGCATTTCTCTGTTCTGATGAGCTTTGTCTGGTTTGAACACAGTATGAATTGAACGGATACAGAATTTCGTGTGCCAGTTCCTCCCAGTGGGGCCCTGGTCAGTTCCTTATGTCTGTTCTTGGACATATGTGTGACACTGCAGTACCTGAGCTGTTCTGCCTGAGAGGCTGCTGTCACAGGGAGGTACTTCCAATCATCATCCCAAAGGGGATCAGTTCCTCTCCCGCTTCACCCATGTGTCCTCATAGCCAGATGACCAACTTCTAGTTAAACTCTGTTGATGTTGTTTAGGGGGAACCTAATGCTGCACGTTCAATAAAGTTCTGCTGATTTTATTTATTTTTTTTTATGATGTAGTTAGAATTAAATGTAGCTGGTATTCTGCTTTCATTATGAACAGGTTTGACTCAACCCAGTAAGAGGAACTTTCTCTTTAAGCCCCAGAAGGGCTCAAATATGAAAGATCCTAGAGCAGCATTAAGTTTCTTCTTCATGTATCTTCTTTCCTTACATATTCCAGCTCTCTTTTGAGATAGGCTGTTTGCCTTAGGTGAGAAGAGCAGAATTCATTCTAGCCAATGGGTTAGGAAGACAGTACAGAAGTTCAAAAAGATCTGGAGTCTTTGAGAACTTTCAGCCTTTCATGTTACTGAAGTCTTCTGTATGAACCATATCAAACAGTTTATTCTCTTTCATTTGGAGACTATTTCACAGTCTCTTAAATGATAATAGAAAAATATTTCTGTATCTTTTTGCATTATTCCTTTATTAATTATGCACAAACTTGCAGCCACCATAGTGACTTATTGCCCCAATTTATCAATACATTCCCAATAATAATAATATATAGCCATCCTCATTTAATTGCAGGAATATATCTTCAGCTCCTCTTGTGTTTAACCTGGAACATCTAACTCCCCATACATTAGTTGCTAGCTGCTTGTCCCACTAGTTACAGCCCAGGAGCAAAGTGCTGATCACCAGCTGCTGAGACAGCCCAGATGAATGCCCTGAGACTGGCTCTGTGGACAGCCCAAGCATCTCTCTGCCTTTTGTGCTCAAGCAGGTGCTGAATTGGCCCTGGCAGCAGCCTCAGGGTAAACAAGGGGTGAAAAGGAACCTGCAGCCCTGATGTTGATATGAAAGAACGGGAGACAGTGAGTCCACTGAGGTATGCAATACTACTAATTTTCTGCAGTGAGGTTTTACTATAAACCAGGAACTTCTACTTGCTAGGACTGCTATCAGCATTTTAAAAATCAGTGTCGTCTTTGGAGTTAGCTGCACTTACTACTTGCTTCAGGCACTAACCTCATCAAAATGTCCACAGCAAGAGCTCTTCTCTCTTTTTTGCAAACCAGAAGGTATTGTACAGTGTCAGTTTAACTTCTTCAGCCCAAAGCATGCTGCTGTGTTAGCAAGGTGCACTTGCAAATAATTGACTGACAGAAAAATTTACTTCAGTTACCCCAGTAAGATAAAAGCACAATGCTTATAAAAAAAGGAAAAAATGGTATAAAGAAAACTTCATTTCCCATAATTGAGTTCAGCTGTGCATGAGGTCTGTTGCGATGTTCTGAATGCAGATTCATGTGCATTTTAAATGCTATAAACTGCTCATCACATTCTGTACAAGATGATTCACTTTTTCCGGCTGCTCCAATGTCACACATAGGGGATCTGTTGTATATTGTCAGCCAGTACTCCACTGTGTTTCATCCCCTTGTGTATATAAACCATGCTGAGTCTTTCAACCATTCCTGTAATATTCTTACTTCTGCAGTGTTCCTCTTGGGAGAGAGAAGGCAAGGGGTTTTTTATACTATGTTTTGTAATCCCAATATGGGATCTAATAATATATTAAACTTTATTGTAGCAGCTGCTACAAGGACACGGAAGATTACTTGATGCTGTGCTAACTTGGACAGTTTGACTTCAGAGTACTTAGATTGTGATCCTAAAATGGTTTACTTTTGAGATTGTAGGTTCTGTGGTTTTTTTTATAGTCATAACAAGATTATATTTGAGCTTTTTTAATCCCATGCAAGTTCTGAAAGTCACAGTTGTAGAAGATAAAAGCTTCTCCTTGTGCTTTAAGGCCTTCTCATCTGCCTTAACCTTTCAGTGTTTGGCAAATGGGATTAAAGCTTTTACTTGCATCAAAACAAAGGTTTAAAGTAATCAACTGTCAATAAACCTGCTGGCAGTTGTTCCAAAATATTCGCGATAGTTTATAGATCGCTACGGCTGATTGGCAGTGCTCGCTGAATTCCTGAACAGGGTGGAATTGGAACCAGACCTAGTGGGTGTGTTGCAAAGAACGACAGGACCATGTGGATGTGCATCTTCTCATTTCTCCTGACATCTAACCCGGAACTACAGCAAGCTTTCTTTTTTTATTGAAGCCTTTGGATGTTACAGTGTTTAGGCTATTTTTTTTTCTCTGTTCTCTTAAGTGATAGCAGCATCAGATTTCAGATTAAGCCTGGTTTTCAGATTTTCTATGTGAGTAAAATATTGCAATCTCTTTCCTTTGGCTTATGTTTGTGACAGATTAAGCACTCCAGACTTATTGTAGCATTGTCCAAACAGGGACTTCACAAATATATAGTGTAAATTAAGGCATAGCATAATGGAACGACTCTGAAATTGAATCCCTTGTTGAAAACATTGGGGACTGATTAACTTGTTGAAGAGCCAGGGTTGGAGAGTCATTCCCTCCCCCTCCTCCTTCACATGCACCTAAAACCAGCCTGACAGGTGAGAAACAGGCTTTCTGGTGTGGTTTTTGCCTGCTTTGATAGTGCCTGCAGCTCTGCCAGGTGCAAGGTGTGGCTGCATGGGAGCTGAACTGCCTTGTGCTCGTTGTTTATCTTTGCTGAGAAACCTGCATTTACTAACTTGTGGTAGGGACCTTTGAGCTTAGACATTGGGCTTAAAGAAGACCCCCCCCTGGTGAAAGCAGCCCCATCTGCTGCAGTGGAGGTGTGTCAGTTAATACTGAACAATTAAACCCATAAAGAAAACAATAAGAATTTGTCCTTTTGGAATACCACTTTTTTTTTTTTTTTTTCCCTCCTAATGGCTAGGTGTAAATATTGCAGGCTCCATGAGAATCTGAGGGAACAACACTCTCCATACTTCCAAAAGCAAAATTATTACTTTGTGAGCGTCCTACATTCTCACTATTTTCTGCATATTCAGAATAAGTAGTGATGTGTTGTTGGTTTTCTGTGGGGTTTTTTTAAATAAAAATCCCCCAGTGACAGTCTGCCTTGAAGGCCTCAGCTCATAGGCCCATGATCAGTAGTACAGCCAACTAAAAAGCAATTCCACTGTATTAAAGCCTGTACTAAAGTACTGCAGTTGCCTTACTGTTGAATGGGATATTTGCATGTGTCAGTAGATATTGGAATGCAAACTCTTATTTCATAAACAAATTCAGTTTTTATATAAACAGATTTCCATGTTTTGTTGTGTTAATGGGCTTGAGGACAGAAAACATTTTAATTTGTTTTTCTTTTTTGTCATCTCTGGGTTATTTGTGTCCTGGCTTTCCTTTCTTCTCTCATGGAAAGACAGGATTACATGGGAATCAAAGTTTTCATTTAAGGAAAGAGAAAGAAAAGCAACCTTGTCTGGCTTTTTAGAAACATGAGGAAACCAGCCTTAGAGCTTCATCCAGTAGGTAAAGACATAAAAAACACTTTTATAAATAGCTTTATGTGAAGAAGTGCAGGGGCCTGTTTCTTTTGAAATCTTGCAGAATGTAGTATTGCTTTTCAGATCTTGAACTTGCCATGGAATATGAGCTCTTCTGGGGAATTTTCCTAATGGCTTTACCTAAAATAACTGCTTTACATAAAATTAATAAGGGAAAATACTGACTTGTCAAAATTCAAATCATTTTGTGGGAACAAATAATTTTCTTGGCGTTTTTGACAGAGAAGGCTTCTACTCAGTTGAACAAGAGATCTTCTACTGTGTGTCCCCCTCTCCACTAAATGTGGCTGTCCATAAGTTTCTGTTTGTAGTTCTGCTGGCAGCCTTGCCTAGTAACTTGTACCAGGTTTTTATTCTCTCCTACTAAAGTTGTTTCATTCTTATCTCTATTAAACATCCATCAGGACAGAACAGAGGCTGACTCTTTGTAGTCTTCTTAGGCAACTCCCCGGTTCAAGTTCCTATGCCGCTGTTCCAGGCGTATGCCAGGGATCTGCCCTGGGCGGTGTTTGCCAATCATCTGATGGCTGAATAGAGGCAGGCTGAGGATAAAGCTCCTGTTCTGAGCTGATCAATCCAACTCATGTTTTATCGTTCACTCTGAGCAGCCTGTCTCTGAGACTATTTACCCTTCTAGGCTGGATCAGCATATACACATTCTCTCTTCTGTCCTCCAGTTACAAAAAAAAGTAAAACCAAAACCCCCAGCTTAGTGACACCTGTTCCATCTGCATAGAGAGCAGGGTACACAAATCATGTGGCATCGTGAGATGTAAAATGGTTTTCCTCTCTGAAATGAGCATGATTCCCATTTACCACCTTATCTTACTGAATTCAGTAGGATGCTGTCAGAATTTAATTCTGCGCTTTTGGAGTCCCTCACAGGATTGGAGTCCTCAATATACAAACTTCTTACAGTGCTAATTTTCAAGTTCACAAAGGTAATAGCTAGTACTGTTTTTCTCTTAAGTCATTTGGTAGAATATGTTCAATAATTTAGGACCGCCTGATACTTTCTGGCCTTCCAAGAAAGATGCAAGCTGTTGGAATAGTTTGACTTCCTGTCAGGAGGATCTGCCAATGAGCTGTTTTATATGTTTCAATATTTCCATTCTGCAATTTTCCAAAAGACACTGAAGCTTTTCCCCTTTTTTTGGATAAATGTAAGTCACACACTTGAAATGAAACCAAAGCTGAGGAATATTAAAATCTGACTGGAGCAGGAATGTCTGCTTTCAGTTTGTTGCTTCCTGTTCTGATCATGAAATTTAAATAAAATGTGGTTTAAAGATAACAGCAATTCCACAAATCAGTGTTTGGTGCAGCTATGTCTGCTAACACTTCCTTTAAGAAGGGACAACTATAAACTTTGGCTTTTAGGGCTTTTTAGTACAGTGAAGGCACTTTGATTGCCAAGATCATAGTTCTTGTTCTACTCTTTCTTTTTTCTCCTGTTTCAAATCAAGCAAAGAATGGGAAAAGTTCTATGTAGGTCTCACTAAAATTCACAGACTAGGTGTTTTTTTTTCTGGGGAAAAGACAGTGAAGATAGCAGTCTGAAAGAAAAAAATGTATTCTTCCATACTGAGACTAACTTTTTGATTCCACTGAAAAGATAACTTGAAGTAAAAAGATCTATTTTATGATTATTTGACATTAAAAACTTTACTGATTTGTTTAGCAAGGTTCTTCTACTGCACTGTAAAATGTTTGTAATCAGAGAAGATGTGGGAGGAGATTCTGAAGAAATGTTGATATTTGTCATAGAAGAGTGAGAATCCTACAAAATGTTGGGGGTTTTGGTTTTGTTTTTTCCCCTTAAGTCACAGGCATCTTTCAGATCTGTGATGCTCAGCAAGATTGGAGTATAACTTTCTAAAGGCACATGAATAGGATTAAACCCAACATACAGTCCTTTCTAGGTGTACGGGAAAACACTTGACTAGTTCCGTCTCAGTGTGTTTTGACAATGGATTTTAAAATTCTTAGAATGAAAGATTAATTTGGCCATAACAAAGACTACCTTTAGAAACTTTATTCCTGCAGGGTAAGCTCAAGCTTACCCAATGATCACCAAATGTGAGTTAATAAGGCTTGAGCGTAGCTCATTCTCAGTTAGCACAGGATTTGGTATTACAGGATATTTTCTGAGCAGCATGAACTTTTTTTACCTTGATCTCCATGAGATTTAATAGAACTTTGAAGAGTGAGCATCCTCAACCATTCAGGTATGGAAGCAGAGGAATAAATAGTGCTCTTGCCAGACACAGAACAAATAAAATTATGGAGAGTGAGACTTATGCTTCACCTTTTTACATGCATGTTTTTTGTGGTTCTAGCCATTTGTTTGGATTTTCTGTAATGGCATATGTGTCTTAGTAGCTATTCTGCAATAACAGAGACTTCATAATTTCTAGAACCTCAGCTTTTGCTTAAACATGTGGTAGAAGATTTGTCACTGCTTCTTCCCAGTATTATACAGCAGAAAAGAATGTGAAAATGGTTTCCTCAGCCCGGGGTGAGGGCACTGAGCTGTTGACTAAAAGACATTATGATAACACACCCCCTTTTTTTTTTTTCCTCTCTCTCTCCCTTCTGTTGAGCAAACTGCTTAATGTATTTTTATCTTTGGATGAAACTGATTTTCAATGTTGAAAACTCACTCTGGTGGAAAGTTATGACATGGCCCAAAGTTAAACAATCTCTAGTGTCAGGACTTGATGTATTTGAAAAGAAAGCCTTGCCAGTTTCAGCTATGGTAATTTTAGTATCAGTGTTCCCGTTTACCCAAGAAGAATTGGGGAAGATGAAACAATAAAGGATAGTGTTTGAATTCTGGACCTGTAAGTTTTTCCAGACTCTTCCACCCTTCTACTTTTTTAAGAATAAAAGGTTGTTGGAACTCCTGCTTCTATTTAACTACTGTAAAGATGAAAAGTGAAGGTTGAGCGTATTCAGTGTAATGGGTGGCCCGCTAGCCACGTGGCCCACACCTATCCCTGGGGTTGCAATGCAAGAGGCTTTCAGTTGATCCCAGTTGCTATTACAAAGGAATTAGATTTAAAAGACAAGTGAAGTTACAGACATTTAACTGTAAGTATCCTGCTGTGCAGTGCACAGGGCTGTGAATTAATACAAACAACGCTTGGATGCCTGCAACTGTCCTTTTTATCAGATATTTTGGCCTATATGTTGGTAACTGTTAGTGTCCTTTTAACTGGTAGCAGTAAACAAAAGCGTAATACATGTCTCAATGCAAACTGTAGAGCACCATTAATGTAGCAATAACTTTTGAATTTTGTTAAAAGAAGGCATCTAAATGAAGTCACTATTTGGACAATAAAAGTTTTCATTGTATGAAACTGTCTGTCTCTTTAATGCAGTTGTCTTCTAAAGTATTGTCATCCTTCTGCCATTTGTAGTCTTTAGTAGGGTTCAGCTTTTACAGGTCAAGTTCTCCATCTTGCCAAACTCAGTGACTGGGCTCTTGTCTGTGTTGCAAAGACAACGTTTGGTTTTACTTGTGTGTGTGACTGTTGAAGAACTGGCTTAAACAGCAGGTATGCAATTCCTGAAGGAGGAAGCAGCATTATCATCAAGACTCCTACTGGCTGGTTTCTAGATATTAACTTCATAACAAAAATTATCTGTAATTACAGGAGAGCAAAGAGTGCTTCCTTGCTTCTTGCCAAAGCTCCCTACAAACACTTCCCTCAAACTTAATACTGATATTTGTTAAAAAATTAAGCTTAATTTGAACCCCCAGTAAAGAAATTTAAGCCATGTGTAGCAGTGCCACCTAGTGTAGTCTGTTGTCCTTGGTTTTCAGGGTTAAAAGAATTTTACTCTGTTGTATGAGTCTGTAATGGTTCAGGAAAAAAAAAAATCTCTTTGTAGAAAGAGTCTTAAAGGTGATTTGCTTGAAATCTGGGCCAGAATATCTGCTTATGTGAAACAAGGTCTTAACTGATGAGTTGTTTCACTATTCTTTGTAGAATTAATGACAAAAAAAATGTGTGTAATCCATGTACAACAGGTTATTTCTTTTTTGTCATGTTTAGCTTTTAAAATAAAGCAGGTAGGATGGAGCAATGATTGGATACTACTCTTGTTCAAGAAATATCAGCTTGATACTGTAGATAGTCATTGAGGATTGACAGTATTTTTGTAAAATTATTCATGGAGTAAAGTAGCATTTATTATGACCAAAACTGGTAGAATTTTTGTCTGCCAGTCTTCATAAAACTTGATTTGGTAAGCGGAGAAGTAGAAGTAAGGATTAGATTAGACTTCAAACAGTAAATTGTTTATCCTGCATGAGAATTCTAAAGAGAAATGAGTTTAAACTTGCTTTGGCTCTTAGTAAATTGTTGTAATTTGTAATTCTTAGCCTAGCAGCTTTCTGCTGTTAAGTTTTGGCTCCTAACTGGCAAAATAGCCCCCACAAGTCTGAACCTTGTTGTTATGACAAATAAGCAAAGCCATGGAGTGGATTTTTATTTTGACTATAGAGACTGACTAATGAAATCTAGAAAAGTTTGTCTGGATTTTTACCAGAAAACAGATTTAGTTCTGTGTACCTCTAACCAAGAGGAAGCTCATCACTGCAGCTGGAGCTGCTGGGATTTGCATGTTTTTTCTAAAATCCCAAAGGAAACACTGTCAGCCAAAGTTAGCAGGAGGCAGAAAGCAAAAAGCACAACTGCTGGATTTATACTTATGCAGGATTTGTCTTGCTTTGCCTTCTGACTTGGCTGCTTGAAGCTCTGTCCCAGTTAAGAATTGTTTATCCAATGCTGTCTAATTCAATGCACAGGCACTTCTGAGGCCACCCATGGAACATGAAGAGTCCTGTCTTGTGTTCAGGTGCGCAGATATACCCCCTCTGTCTTGTGATTCCAGACAGGAGGAGGGGAGAACTCTGCCAACAGGATCTCTGAAGGAAAGATTTATGTGAAAGGATACTTCTGAGTGGAGAATTTATAGCATATTGATCCTCAGAATTTTGGGATGTTGTGCTGTACAAACACCAAACTGCTCAAAGATATCTCCAGATAGTTCTACCTTTGGGCCCTAACTTTGAAGGGAAAATGAGATTGTGACTAATCCAGTGCCCAGGCCCAACATCACTGATACAGACATGGTGAAAACTGAGCGGATATAACCAACACTGTCTTGTACATGGAGATGTCACATGTTTCTCAAGAAAGTCAGACTGTGGACTTGAAAATTTGGGCACCCCTAGACTGCTTCTGTTCTTAACAGATGATGAGATAAATGCATTCACAATACTTCTCTACCCACAATGCTTTTCTAGTATTATGAGCCAAAAATAGTAATTAAGTAAATTGGAAACTTAGTCATCTAATAGATAAGCTAGTATTTCTGTTGTTTATCAGAACACGTAAGAGATCTTGCCAATACCAGTTTCTTACAGTTGAGGTACAACGAAATCACCATTAACAGCAGAATAGTACATACTGCTCTTTGCTTCACAACAAAAGGATCAAAAGGTAATTCAGCAGTTGCTTCAGATCAGAAGAGTGCTCAAAGCAGGTATTACTACCTGAGCATGCTTCTTCAGTAGCAACTGCTGGGATTATTTCACTGCTGCTGAAGATCCTGTTCTGTGTTGGAGACTGCAGAACCACCTGTCCAGGAACCATCTGGAAATGTTGCCTCAGGAATGCCCAAGACTGCACTGTGTCTCTTTGCTTTGCTTTTTACTGACAGGTTCCTTAAATATTTGTGTGCCATCTCACATTTCTTATATATTGTAGTCACTGAGCCTTGCAGAAAGTACTAAATGTTGCTTATGTAAATTAGATTTCTACGGGACTCCCCAAGTGTTCCCTGTTCCCACAGCATCTTATCTTCCCCTTTCCCTGTTACATAACACAGTGTTTGAAATATGCATGCCACTCCCCGTCATCTATTTGCCATTCTTTCAAAAAGTTTTCCTGCTATAACTTGGCCTTGCACGTGCCTCAGTGTGATTTTTTTTGTTTGATCTAATTTGGAGCTTTGTTTCTACAGCACTCGGTTCAAGAGGGTCCTATCTCCAGAACTTTGAGGTACATTCCCTCCAGAGGGGATTGTTTTGGCTGTTATCAGTGAAAAGAATAGACAGTGTTTCTGACTGAGGTTTCTGATTGAGCTGAGTTTGGTATTTCACGCGCATCTATAAAAGAGTTTTTTATTATTAGTTTTAATACATTAATGTAGTGGCTTTGGAAGTCCAGGAGTGGAAGGGCATCCAAGTAGCTTTAGTTTTGTATAGCCTAAATTACTTATCTAATACATGTTGTGTACTTAAAAAAATCAATGGCTTTGAACAAAGGTTATCAATGGCATGGATATTTCAGAGTGCTTCCTAACACTAAGACAAATGACAGCTTTGAAGACCAAGGTCTTCAGGGACCATACAGGAAGAAGGGAGACCTTGGCTGTTGATAAATGTGAATTATCTTACTCTGATTGTACTTACTAGTCTAGTGGGGAGTAATGGCTTATGCAGAGGAGCAGGTGTTCTAGTTCCTTCTATTCTTCTCTGTTAATATGCGTCTGTGATGTGTGGGTTTTATCACCAACTAATAGAAGAACATTTCAGGGAACTCCTTGTTAAAAGGTTGGCATTGCACCATTGCATCACCGGTGCTCCCCCACCCCATTTATGCAATAAAAGGTTTTGAAAGTGCAGCAGAGGTGGAGATCCTAATGGCAATGTCTTCCCAATGCTGTAGTAGCCAACTTGGTTTGTTTTGGTGCTGCAGTCTGCATTGTGTCCTTCTGCAGACCACTTCAGGGCAGTCTTCTGCCACAGTCAGCAAAGACCATTAACTTTGGAAGGTGACTGCTTGAAACTCCATCTCACAGCTTTGCTTTTGTTCTCAAGAGGCAACCACATCAAATGGTAAATGTACTTACATGGTTCTTTTAGATCTGGGGTAGATTTGTGGATGCCAGACTAACAGATACAGTAAGAAGTATGTGCTCTGGCCCAGGGAGAATCAAAACAAAACTAAACAGCAAGCACAAGTTAAGTGGCCTTCCAAGAGAGTCTGAAATCATGACTCGTGCTTGCTGTATCTCACTGGCCTTGCATCACCAACTGCAGGACATGGCACAAGTGACTGTGAGGTGGCATTGCACTGAGGCATACAGTGAAGATTTCACCTGGTGGAGTATAACTAAAATGTTAATTTAGTGTTTTGCGATATTGAAGCCTCCATGGAAACCCAGTAGGAATCTTGTGATTTGAAAAGTTACCAGGTTGTCAAGTATTCCTGAAAGCTGGAAAAGAAGTTTTTCATTTGCTTCCTTACAGATGAACATTCTCTGTCTATTTAATTCTTGCTGGCCTGTTGGGCTTTGTGGCTCTTTTCCCTTTCTTCTGCAGTTTTAAGTGAAAGCAAAATACTGATTGAAGTGCTGGGGCCTGAGTTGTGGGCCCCAAGTTGGAGTGGACCTATGAATGAGTCACAACCCAGCAGAATGTTTTGTAGTTTCTATTGGCTTCATGTTCCAGGGGTAGAATCTGGCCCACCTGTCTCTCTGGCTCCTCCCTCACCCAGGTGGTCATGGTTGGGGTGGTGAGTGAGGCCAGGATTATATTAACCAGGAGCCGATCAGTTGGAAGAGCTTCTTGTTGGGTGTGGTTTCTGTTGGGGCTGGTTGCATCTTGCTGAGCTCTCTCAGTGGTGTCCTTCCATGTGAAGGCCACTGAGGAGCCATCTCTGTCTGTTGTGTCCAGCAGGCGATGCTGGCACCACAGTGGGCAGTGGAGGAGCTGGGCCCACAGGAACCTATGGCAGGAATGTCTGCAAGAAGACTTGTGGGGGGCTGTTGCTGAGTTCAGTGTTGGCCTGTGTGATCAGGCATCTGATGGCAGCATGAAATGATGATGGCTGAACCAGCACAACACTGATGTAATCTTATAAACAGTTGTAGGGCTTCATTTCTTTTTAAGGATTATAAAGGGAAAGTTTGGATAATGTGTAGACATGACAGAGTGTGGCTGTGGTAGAGCTGAATTGGGGTGGAGCTGGATCTGAGGTAGTGACAGGCTTTAAATGGGGAACCTGTGCAGAGCTGGAACTTTGCCACATGCGGTATGAGTGGCTGTAGTGGGCCTCTGAAGTTCAACACTTTGTGTAACTGTTAATGTCTAAAAAGCAAAGTGAATGGTCTTTTGAGGCTATGTTCCTTTATTGATTCTATATTTTTATGAACTTATATGTGTACATAAAATTTTACACATTTCTCTTTCCCAGAAGCATACAAATGACTTTGTTCTGCTCTGTTCATTCATTCTGAATGAATTTTTTGCCTTTAGAAAATCTCATTCATTAGCTCAGACATTCAGCTTAAGGAATTAAAGGTTTTGCCAGACTTCTGTTCTAGTTCAAATATTAAAGGAAGCAGTGAGAAAAACAGTAGATCTCACTAAATAGGAAAGCCACTTAGTCTCAGATTAATTCCCTATTTGAAATCCGTATGATTTTGTGTATGAAACTGGGATTTCATGGAAGAAAATTGCTTCCTATACAAAAAATCATTCTGTAAATAGCAGTTCTTTCTCTTAAAGGTACTGTGAGCTCTATGGCTTTTTGATGATAGAGTAGGTGACAATGGTGTTCAGTCCATGCTACATTTTAATCTTGGTATAAAATCCCAAAGCTTCTCTGGATTGTTAATGAGAAGCACAGACACAATAGTCCTTGTACTTCATGTAGTTCAAGTTTTCATACCAGATAAGGATGGAAAATTTATTAAGCTGAAGGCCAAATTTTATTCTGACACTAAGCAGCACAAGTGCTATTAGAAAACTAGACTAACATGTACAGCAGAAGACAAATATTCTCTGCCTATTTACAGCAGAAATGGTCATAAACAAAAGGAGCCAGTGCCTAGAATGCATCTCTGGCTGATGATAAGAAATGGTTATAATAAGACCTCGTGCTGACTTGAGATGGAGCTGCCATGATCCACATCCTTGGCTGCTCTCCTGCTGCCCCAGCTTGGCTGCCCTGAACAGTTTGACTGTAACTTTTTCAGGGTGAGGCTACCCGTGGCATTGATACTAGGACTGTGATAGACTTAGCTGTGCATTGGCTTGAGCATCAGTGTTGTCTAGACAAAATATTTAAGAGAGCAGAAGGAGGTGAAGCTGGGTAATTCCTCCCTCTGAGTTGGCATTACTTGCTTTCTATGATACCAGAGCTGGATTTAAACTGCCTAACTTGGCCATGGCTGTGCTTTGGTTTTGGTTTTTTTTTTTTCTCCAGCACTACCACACCCTTAATCACAGCATCTTACTTTGAGATGCTGCTATGCATTCCAGCTGGGTATAATTTAGCATTCAGATTTTTAGCTAAACTTAACATCCCTGGAGGCTTTAGAGTTTTAAGGCTTTTTTTTTAATTAAAGAATTAGGGTGCTAGTCAAGCAGTGTTTTCCCAGGCTGTCTGCTGCTGATGCAAAGTGGCACACTTGGTTCGCACATAGCATAGGGTAATGCCCTACTGGAGGAATTGCACAAGTCTATAGCAGGGACTGAGGAGCACCTTGATTGAGTCATCTGTGTAATGGGAACTATTTGAAAACTTGGCTGCTAGTCCCAGGAGCTACTTGAAAAAAAAAATCAAACCCCTCTGCTGAAAAACACCCCTCTACTCCCACACAGAGAAACCCAGTGATCGTATTGCTCAGAGTAGACAGGGTGAAAGTATTTTGACTGCTCTACCATGAATGGGTAACAGGACTGCATTTCCACTTTTTTAGTTAGATATGCACAGTTTTGTTTATTATTCAGAGTACAGAAGTCAACACACTTCAGATTTCTGGCAGACATTCAAGAATTTATATTTCTTGCAAAAGGGTTTACAATGAAAACTATTGCTTGTTAAAAGCAGCCTATCCCGGTTCCTTCTAAAGCCAGCTGTCCAGGGCAGTGGAAGTCAAGCCAGTATTACTGTGAGGGGAAAAGCCAGGGAGAAATTGTAGTAACAGAAATGCGTGTGCAGGATTATGTCACATGATACCAATGAGAAACATCTGTGAATAAGAGCTCAAGGTTAAGTCTTATTCATAAAGAACTGCCAGTGCACAGTCCCTCTGAAGGAGGCGTTACCTTATGTACTGGAAAACAGGTACCCAGAGTTCAGCCACTGAGTAATGCAGCAGGGATGGAACGTAACTCCCACTGTTTTTCCGATATTTTAACCGTAAGTACAGCTTCCTGTCAGTCGGAACTTTACTGAAAAAGTGTGGATTTGTCAAATTGTGCATAAGATGTAGTGTAAAAGGAGAAAAGAAATGGAAAATAGTGGGGAAAGTACCCAATCACACAAGTATTTGGCCTGTTTCACATTTTGACAGTATTTCTGCCACTAGAGGTGGGTAAATGTAGTCGAGTCTTATGAGGACGTCCATGATGGGTCCAATGTTGTGGCAATTCTTAGATCTTCCCTCAGTCACTTATTTGCCTGTCCTCTTGCAGGGAGCACTTCTGTGCATTTTCATGAAAATAGTAGGATTTGGGCTCAAACTTTATGGCACAGTGCCAGAGAGCCATGAAATCAGTTTTATTAGTTCCTGCAGGAGATGTGAGCAAGTGCAGTGACAGAAGTATGCTCAAGCATTGGAGTCAGATTTTCATACTTTTTGGATTTCTTATGTCATTAAAAACACTGGTGAGATATATAAAGGGGGAGTTGTATTTTTGTGTATAGCATGTCAGAAATGTTCCTACAGGGGAAGTTAGCTGCATTTTTAAAAGCAAACAAACCTATATAGAAATCTATATTATAAAAGAGATTTCTCTGAATCAAATAGGATGTGTTTGTTAATGATTGATTAAAATTAATCTAGTAAAGGTTACTAATCTAAAGTGCCTTCCCAAGGCAGTGAATGCCGTCATTTGCCTTTTTGAGTAACTTGTGGAGAAGCAGTAGGAAAATCTTCTGAATGTTAGATAAATCTACAGTGGACTAGAGCAGAAAAATAGCTTTAAGGGTTTGAATTCTTTTGCCTTGCAATACTTCTGGACAATGTGACTGAGTTTGGGGATTTTCACAACTCTTCTGTTCTAAACATTTTTTAGTTAATGAAATTCCTCCTAACATGATTTTCTTCAAGCTCTGCAGTTCATGGCTTTTAAGAACATGTATGTAATGCAATAAAATGCTTCTGTCTTCATGTGTACTTCAGGAAGTAAGAGCAGAGTAACTCTGAGGTTTTGAACTTGGATTCTTGTTTCTTTTTATTGTTGTAAGTGAATAGTTCAAGTTCATAATGCTGATGTATGGTATGTATTGAGAAACTCTTGATGTTGTTTTTGAAACTAGGGCCTGAGTACTTCTCAAATTTCATCATCTCTTTGCAAGAGACAGCAGTGGCAAAGAGTTTTACAGAAAATTACTGGTAGCCTGTTGTTCAACTTGAATGCGTTCAAGTTCCAACAGCACGGATACTGCTGGATTTCAGTCCTTGTTTCTGTTTTATGGCAATGCTGTGACCTGTGCTGGTTATTCTGAGAGCGCTCAGTCTGGGCCAGTTGAGATCATGAACAGATTTTAAGAAGTTAACACAAAACCAATGTTCAGTGTTCAAATGATCTAGGAGGTAGAGGGAAATAAAGGATGAATTAGTGGCCACTGGTCTCCATTGCACAGCAGTGTTGAAAATCAAACTGGATTTTGATTGAGGCGAGTTGGGGGGGAATGTGGGAAGCAAAGGGGCTTAATTACTTTATTTACATCTTAGAATAATTAAATCTATAGCTAATAAAAAGCAGATGGCTGGTGTTACAGTAGTAAGTCTTTTTTTCCAGTTCATTGCTAAGGGCTATACTAGAAATGAGATTTGCCTGGGAAAGAGACAACGTAGGACTGTAGTACAATTGCATCCTTAATCTTAAGTTCCACTTCCACAATTCTATGTGATGAGGTTGAGTACTAAAGCCTTAAGCTAAAAGGTTATATTCCACCTCTGCATGGAAGGATCTTGACTGCCAAGGAGAGGATCTGGGACTTAGTAATGGTGGTTTACAGGGGAATCGTTGGTAGAACAGATATGGTGCCAATCAGCTTCATGTACTCAGGGTTGTTTTGCAATCAAGTCATTGCCTGAGCCTTCTGATTTAGGCTAGAAGAGTTTGGTTGGACTTCACAAAATATCAGAAACTACCCCTATTGCTTTGCAAACCTTTGAGAAGACTTTGCTTAAAGACACATGCAATTGGAAATGTGCCAACTAATTAAAAGGCTATCTGAAATGGAATCGGGGACCTGTGCTCCTGTCCAGCAGTCTTGTTACCAGACATCCCTGCTACTAGAGAGTTCCTGACAAATCCTGCCTGCTTTACAGCCTAACAAAAGAAGTTTGTCTTTTAACAAGTATCTCATGTTTGGAGATCCCCCATTTTCTGCTTAAGTAGGAAGATGGAAGCTTATATTACTCCCCACAGGGAATGTCACCAGTAGTGCCATAATTGCTACCAAAGCACTTACATGTTTTATCTGATTTTAAAGAAGGAATTTAAACACAAATAATGTTATATTCTTCAGCAGAAAGCAGCTGTGATGGAACTAATAGTTTAAAATAAATCCAGTTGCTCACAGTAATTACCCAGATAATATATTGTCTGTGCAAATACAGTCTAGGGCCTGTGGCAACTTCTTGGAATATATTACTTCTGTTACCCTCCCATAGTCTCTAAAGAAACTCCACATTCTAACTTTGACAAACTGCTTCCATATCTTTTTAGCTTTAAATACTCAAATGAAGAATGCTTTCTTGACACCACACAAATTCAGGAGCTGAAAGGAATGGGTGGTTTTGCTTTCATCAGCATTGTAAATGACTTTTCATTTCTGTATTCCTTTACTTGTCTTTCAGATGTTATTATTCCATTAATGGAATCAAGGCAGCATATTTAGTATAAAGTAACTTCTTCCAGACAATACATGCATTAATGAACTAGTTAGTAGTGACTTATTCCTCTGCCAGATTCCTTTGCCACTGGCTCTCTGTTGCAGATGTTGAGCAGGAAAAAAAATAAGGCAGTGGTTTGGATATAGAAGTCTTCAGAGAACAGCAAATCAAGGATGCACAAGAGTGTCCAGGCCAAAGAAAAAGCTCCAAAAGCAACTGAATAGTAATTGAGAACACAAACCCCTAAATAAATCACCATTGGCTTGGTACCTAAGTGAGAGTCTGAACTGCAGTTTTTAAAAACATAATGCATTAAACATAGACATCAATCTTTGTGATTGCATTGTCAAAATAAATGAGACATTCATAACCTGCATGTTGTAAAGGAAAAGTCAACTGGTTGCCAACGAAAGCAAATTGCAGTGCAGTGAGATAAAACCCCTGAACTCAGCACTCCCTCTAATTAAGATTAATTAGTTGCAATCAAAAACATCAGAGAACAATGTGCATAGGTCTCCAGGGCACATGGGAAGATTAGTGGCATATATTAAGTGTAATAATTTTCATTGAGCAAGGAAGACTTTATCTATCAGAATGATGATCCACTCCTTTCTTCACATGATCTCTCTCCATGGACTCTTAAGCAGTTTCTTCCATCAGTCCTGTTCCTTCTTCACTAAGGAAATCGAGTCTCATTCCTGTCTCTCTTCTAGTGTGTAGGTGTAGCAGATCATTCTCATATTGCAGCCAGTAGCTAGGTCATATTTTTCCAACTTGGAAATTTATCCACTAATGTTCACCCAGTGCTTTTGGACTATCAAAAGTGGAAGCTGCTATGTACCAACAAGAATCCAGTTAATTTCTTAGTATGTAGCTAAAGTGGTTTTTTAAGTGGTTATCAATAGATCAAATTACTGCTTCTTACTGTACTTCTCTGCCAAGTGATGTGACTCATACCAAAGATACATGTTCTTCTGCAGCCTACATCTGTATGCATACAAAAATAAATTTTCATTATCTATGAAATCTTAGTCAAAGTTTGCCTTCCATGAATAGATTACTTCAAGGAACACTTGGTTCTGTGTACTGTTCACTGTATTGGCTCTCCTTGAATACAAATCCATACCAGGCCAAAACCCTGTGTGATAACCTTCCACAGGGTTGGTCTAAGTGCCTAAATGGTCAAAGCTTCAATGACGGCTGCACTCTTCTAGATGTAAGGAACGACCAGCCATTGTGGGGCATGCCAAAACAGGGAGAGAAGTTACTTTTTCCAAGAGCAGAATTAACCTGTGAATAAGGGAAAAATGACCGGTTATGTAGCTTTCAATGACAGATCAAAATTTATTTCTATCATTTTCAAATAGAATCTTTTTTTGTTGATACTAATAAACCACAGCAGAATTGTCCCCAGCATCTAATAAGAGTTGATAGTGCTACTTTAGGTGACTGGAATAGACTCTCTTAAATTCTGTCCTTTTAATACAAGATGTGTTATGTAGAATAGTATAATAGGGAATAATATACTTACAATATACACCGCCACAACACTTGAATTCCAAGTGGCTATTTTAATTTGTCCATGTTATTCTTGACCTAGCTACTGTTATCTTTGTTCCCTAAGACAATCCCTTATTAAGCAAACATTAGTAATGGCTTTTAGATGAATTGAAAAAAATCCCAAACAAAAAAAAACCACAAAAAAACCCCAAGAAAACATGTACAAAATATTACCAAAAATCTGTAAATATTTCATGAAAGGAAGACAAAATTCAAGTCCTGTTAAGAAACCAAGCCAACATGACATTAAAAATATATAACTCTGTATGTTCTAGAAAGACAGTACCTGAAATGCTCTGTTTGTAGGAGGGTGTCTGCTTGCCAGTAGTGGATGTAGAACCACTATGTGTGAATGAAAGCAGATGGAATGAGACAAACTGACTGATGTGATCTTTGACTTGCTGGATGAGGGTGCTTTTTGGCTAAAAGGAAAAATCTTTCCATTGAATGAAGCACACTCAGATTTATGGGATTAGAGATTTGGATGGAAAGTACCTCTGGCCCAATTTATGTGAAGCAGGGCTATTGCTGTCATTAGATCAGATCAGCTATAGCAGAGTCTTGAAAACTCCACAGACTGAGATGTTTCTCCCCTCCCTCCGGAGGGGAAAAGATGGCCCTGCTTGAGCAGGGGGATTGGACCAGATGATCTCCAGAGGTCCCTTCTAACTCAACCTTTCTGTGATAAGGGAAAGTCGAACACATGTTAATTGAAGGCTCCTTCCCTTTAATGTTGTGGACGGAACACATGTTCACAACCAAGTGTATCATCTGTATGATTAATGTTGTATAGTCATCTCTCTGAAGATACGATGATGTACTAAACTGTGTTGAGTTCATAAGTAGGTATGGTAGTGCTGCTTATGAGAGTACTGAAGAATGTTACCCCTCTTGAAGATCACTTAAGCTAAAATAATGTGCAAAGACAGACCGTAAAGTCAGAAAATCATCCAGATGGAGAAAATATTAATGTCATCCAAACTGGGAACAAAAATGAGGGGGAAGAAATGGTTGTTACATGAAGAGAGCGGTAGCTTCAGCTCTAAGCAACCTCCGCAGAGCTAACTGTCTAGTTATATGATAATGTGAGGCTATTTCTGAAAGTCAAAGCTCAGGATTCAGTACAACTACATTACATCTTCTATATCTGCTCCTGGACATGATTCAGAAAAGTCTTGAGACAGCTAGGAAAATTGAGCTGTTTCAAGTATGTTCTGTGTCTTACTTGTTTTGGTTTTGATAACTTTTTATTTCCTATTTTGTAATCAAGAATGTAACACTCTGATTTGCTAGACTAAACTTATTTGGCTTTTTGGCTTTGTCTAGCATTAATGATAGCCTCACACAATTGTGCCAAGTAAAAACCATCTTGTCTTTTTCCTAAAATAGCTGTATTTATTATAGTGTAATAGAGAACTCAAAATCCAGAAAAGGTTCAGGAAGCTAATTCAGGGTGACTTTCCTACCAAGTTGCAGAGGTTGATTTGATTGCTGATACAACCAAGCATTGAATATGCAAGAGAAATACCAGCCAGTAAACGTTTCCTGACAAGGACCAGGCAGAATAAAATTCCTGACTACCCCTTCATGTATTTCATACAGTCCAGTTTCCCTTGCATTGTGTAAACCCCAGGGCTGGCAAGGGTATGCAGAAGGGGAATAGCTGTTTCTATTTCTTATTTCCAAAGACTTTTCAGGAGATAATGCAATACCTTGGCCTGATCTTATAAAACACTGTAGAAGAGTGAATTTCATCGATTTAAGACTAAATAAAGGAGAATTCTCAGGAAAATCCTTGTTGGAAGGTCTGGAGGAGTAAGAGGTACTGGATGATCCCATCACTGAGTGAACCAGCCGAGAAAATAAACCTGTTCTTCTGTCAGAACAGTTTGTATTGTGGACGAATTTATAGACCTGTATGGTATACTTCTATGTAATGTCTTTTAAGATGTTAAATATCTTGTCTTAAAAGACATTACATGAAGACATGATACCTCAAGGTGAGATTAAACAGGAGTAGTCTGGAGGGTGGCAAAGAGGATGGTTAGAGAGGGTTGTTTTCATCTTCCTTCTCTTCTCACCAAGTTTTTTGCTTATCCTCTGATTTCAAGGCCTGTCTCAGTGAATAAAACTTGTTGTGGGAAATAAGCAAACACACTTACTGTTTGTCTGCATTTGTGCATTCAGTGGTGCTTATTGTATCAGTCTAGGCGCTCAGTTTCATTTTTTCCTCCTAAGATTGAATGTACCCTTGCAAAATTAAACGCAGGCACTTTGCAGGAATGGACATCTCTGTTGTGAGTTGGGGCTGTGGGAGGGACATCCCTGTGCAGGCAGCCAATGTAGGTAAAACTGCGCTGGATTTCAAGCATAGAGGAAACACATGAAAGTCTGAGATGTGGTTAGATGCAGCGAATCTTAATTTTTCTTCTTTTCTGAGGCCCAACCCTTCTATAATCAGAGACTATTGCGCAAAATACATCAATAGATACAGGAATCTATTCCTAGCATTCTGGATATGACTGTATTGTTCCTTGCAAACAAACCTGATGTTAAATGTGGCAAACTTCTCAGTGTAAAAGAAAAGCTCACGGGCTGCAGACTGCAATCCTGATAGACAGCCTGTCAAAATGGCAATGTGAAAAAAGCAGTAATTTTCTTTTTTTCTGTGTTGCATTTCTGTGCTCATATTTACAGTAGGAACTCACGCTTATGGTAGGTATCCTGTAGTATTACTAGATACTGTGTAATATTGTTAGCTGCAGCATTTTGTGTGTACTACTGCTGGTAATGCAAATTGAGGTTCCTGCTCTTTCCTTTTAAGAAGAAATTTAACCCATTGGATTGAGAGGGAACACCTGGCTCAGGTCAGCCTTGCAGTTACAGGTAACAGTGCAGAAGTAGCTAGTTCAAAAGGTTATAAAGGAGTTAACCATATAGGCCACTGGACTGCAGAATGGCTTTCCAAAACCATATAGCAAACCCTATATCAGTAAAGAAGAGCTGGAAGCCGCAGACAGTGCAAGAGGATGAAATCTTACCTCAAGATTTTGGCCCATTGCAATAATTATGAAATGCGCTAAATAAAAATTCTGAATCTTCCCAAGAGATGGTACTTCCTGTGCTGGAGAGGACATCTGTATGCATCTCTCAAATCCCAGCCTTAAGTTCTAGGTTTGTCACAACAGTGGAACTTCAGGATTTTTTAACTTCTGTGAATTTTATTTTTTTCTTTATTAAACAGGTAAATTCTTGACTTGCATGTGACCTGCTGTATGTTGGGGGCCTGTATCTATTTTTACTGCTTTTTCTGTTTTCAGCTGCAGAAGAATTGCAGTCTGTAATACTTCTCTTGCAGCTCCTCAGTTTGAGTCCTGGGAAACTGTGTATTATCACTGCCAGGTCATGCAACTATAACATCACTGCAGTCAGTAACAATACTTCTGTTGTTTGAAGTATGAGGTTTTCGGACTGTTAGGAATGCTGGCCTTGCTGCTTCTTTTAGTTATTTAACCTTTTCCTAAGTCAGGAAACAACTTACATTCACTGTATACTGAAAACTAGTTAAAGGATATTTGTATAGAACAGTGTCTGAACTAGGCATGGCTTTGTAACAAACTTGCAGAGTTGACCACCGTAATATGTAAAAGTGACTGAAATCTGAGCTTAGGCACAGACCCAAGCTCACGAACCAGTATTGCTTCCAAACTCCAGAGTTCTTCTATGTTCCTGAGCTTATTCCTTAATTGAGAAAGACCTTAATAGCCATGAGTTCCTTATGTCTATCAATAGATATGCTTTATTTCAGAGCTCCTAGATTAGTTCAATCAAGAAATAGTTTTTCCTCCCTCCTTGATTCGCCAGAGCCTCTGTAGCTTTTAGAGAAGAGAGTGCTCGTCTTTGGGGAGAGGGGTGATGTGAGGAAATGGATTATGTGTCTGGGCTAATGAGTTATGGTTCTGTTTGAAATGCCCTGAGGTGCTCGGGATCTGTGCACAGAGTGGATGGAGGTTGTGATGCCGGGCTTAAGAGACCAATACCCTTCCAACATGGTAGTAAGAGGCACAGTGGGACACTACACTAGGTGTACCATGCGTAGGCAGCTGAATCCCAATCTTGGTGTTTGGTTTTAATATTGTCTTAGCTTGTGGTGTTCCTTTGAGTTTACAAAGACAGCAGTGTCACTTTGGAAGTAACTACAAATGTATTTTAAATTTGCTCTTTTTCACTGGGTGCTTTGGGGGATGTGTCTGTCATTTCATAGGTTTTCCTGTAATTATTACATGTGTGATCTGTTAAGTGTTTTTGTTTTGTGTTCATAGACCTTCTTCATGATCAGAAAAATACTAATGTGTGGGGAGCAGCAGCTAGTAATTTAGGGGATCCAAAGGGAGAAGTTAAGATTGCAGAAGCATTAAGTTATAGGATTTGTCAATAGAAGAAGTAGGATAGTCATCATAGCCTGTCAGTACAGACTACCAAAGAGGCTTTATTTGGTTATCTCATGTGTGTATGCATAATTATACCACTGACAGTGCTCTCTAGAGGCTAAATTTGACTTAAGGATCTTCCAGTGGAAAAATAAAAGATCTGAGAGGTTGGTTTGCCTGACAGACTGGGATTAAGTGGTGTGCTGTTAGGATTTGCATAGGAGTATATAGTTAATATGCTGATGGAGATTGCTTTGCCTGAAACCTTCTAGTGGTATGTACTGACTCACTGTCTCATCATGCTGTTAGCAACTGTGCAGGAATTTTAAGGGTATGCCATGTTTCTCACCTAGCTGTTGCATATTTAGCAAGGGTCAGCTTGCAAGCGGCTTTTATCAAAGGGAATGTAGGTAAGAGTAAGTTTACTTAAAATGGGTGGGTAAATGCGAAGGAGAAAAGGAAAGAAGTAGAAGGAGGAGAAAAGGAAAGAAGTAGAAGGAGGAGAAAAGGAAAGAAGTAAAAGAGGAGAAAAGGAAAGAAGTAGAAGAAAACCCTTAAATTCAGGCATGCAGAGATCTGTGAAGTTTCAGATCTGGAAGGCACAAGTAGACTCCAAACAGTACAAGGGGGTGCATTCATGATATGGTTGATGTGTAATAACGGGTTTTTAAGCACAATCTAGGGACCATCTATAGTACTGCTTTGACGACCTGGGCACCTCATTTTAGGGTTGTATATGTTAACAAAAGCAGTTTCACTTAAAATATATCTAGATTCAGTCTCACTGCTGTTTCTCCAGGTTGATGACATCCAAGGGGCACAGATAGCCGCTGCCACTTGGCAGAAAGTCAACACTGACATCTGGGATGGGGGACCAATATTACAAGCAAATGCAGATGGTGCTCTGTTCAACAACTTGCTTGCTTGACCTGTCTGCTGCTGTGGGATTGCAGACCTGGCAGGCTCCTAATCAGGCTCCCTACTGAAGCAAAAACCTGTTTTTAGCCAGGACTCCATATTTCACCTGTAAGCATGACCTAGTAGCAGTCCTGTGAGAGAGCTGGAAGGGAGGCAGAGGACATCACATGCTGAGGCCTGGGGAGATGTGGAAAGCTGCCAGGTTCTCACTGCTGCTTGCTCACCAGTGAGTCATGGCTGGATGTTGTCCTAAGGCTGGCAAACTGTTCCAGTTTGGTCCGAGAGAAGCCCCAAGTAGAGAATAACTTTAAGGGCAATGACTACTGATTTTTTTTTCTTTTCCTTTTTGTAGGCTTTTAATGCTCTGTGTATTTGGGGTTTCCTTTTATTTTCAGTTCTGGTTTTCTTGGTGTGTGTAAAATTGCTTCTCTTCCTGCTTTCCATCTCATGAATTAAGCATCTTTGTAACAAAATTAATATCCAGTTCTAAATTAAGGTGATAGTTGCATAACAGTTAACAGGAAGAGCACTCTTTCTGAAGTGAGTAAAACTTCAGGAATTTATTTTGCGGGTGGGGAATGTAGAACAAGACCATAATTAGTGAAAGGTGTGAAAAGAACAACACTTGGTGTAACCCATTTTAATTCTTTCCTAAAAATAACCGGATGTTAATAGGAAATAATATTTGACAAAATCGTAATAGTATACATGGTGTCATAAACTTGAGTCTAACCTCAAGATACTGTCTGAGTGAGAATTATGAGTTTGGGTTTTTTATAACCTTCGCCATTAATACTTTAAGCTTTGTGGGTTAACACCAACAGAGTCAAAGCAGGCTTAGGACCTACAAAGACGTTCTCAAATAAACAGAGTTTGGATGGTATGAACCAGGACAGGGAAGGAGAGGCTTCAGTTCATTATGAAATGCTGAGCTGTATTAGCTGCCGCAAGGTGTAAGGGTCCATGATCTCTAACAAAACTAACCCAAGTAGTAATTAGATACGTGGCTCCTGCAAAGGAATGTGTATATAGCAAGCCTAACTAAAATGGATGTCTTGGCTTGTATTTATTCAAAGGAATGCAAACTTGAAAAGGAAAAAAAAGAGTGTAAAATAGCAAAATCTAGGTTTAATTTTTCCTCTGGCTGAAAGCCTTCAGCAGAACACTGGAAAAGTCTTGTCTCATGAGGTTGTGATCTGTTCTCTGGACTGACTAATGTTGCTAGTGCTTGCTTCTTGTCTTTTAAATTAATAACATGGAATATCTTTATTCAGAAAACTCTAATACACTTTATAGATGGAACCATGGCCAGTGCTGCAAAGGAGAAGGCAGAGCAGAAGCCTCCTGGGGTGTCAAGCATGTACATAGGTGCTAAATGATTAGCGTACAATCTGAGCATGTAATTTCAGGATGTTAAAGATGTTAAAACTGACACTTAGGTCTCTTTTTATGTTATTGAAGGCAGGATATAATTAACCTAAATGTCCCTGCTACTTTGGTATGGCTGTGCTTTTCACAACCTGGACAGATAAGTTTCTCTTTCTCTGTGTTCATGGCAGTATGGGACCTTAAGCACATAGTCACCATCACCACCTCCTGTTGCTTTCTAACACTGTGTTATTAATTGTTTTGTGTTAAATGAAGCTTGGATTAAGCCTATGCTTGTTCTTTGTGCCTGTCTGCATTAATTTCTGGCCGTGCCACTGAATTTGGAAGGACAGCCGGACCACAGAAATGAGAGAGATTGTGCACACATACAGCTGAAGACATAGCATGGGAGGAGTGTATTTTTTCAAAACAGTGCTTTTTCTTTATACTTTACTTTTGAATGAAAATTAAAGCTTACAGTCAGATGACCTTTTTGGCTTGAAATTAGAAATTCTGGAAGAGTGCTGTAGAAATCAAATGAGATGGCATGATTTTACCAGTGTGTATATATAGTGGAACATCTTCTGTCTCCCCAGTCTGAGATGGAATTAAGTGGCTAAAATAATAATAACTTTAAAATCCTCAATGGAACACAATATACAATGTTTCATGAGAAAAGTGGGATGCTATAATGATTATTTAAAAGTAGATAAGACATATAAAGAATGAGTGTGAGGATTGGCAGGTGTAATATTCCGTTGTATGTTAGCTCAGTGTAAATCCTGTAAGTCTTGTTTTTATTCTACTGAGAGAGACTTTTAAAAAAAGAGAGTGTCTGGGGGTTGTCTCTCCTAGCCAACAGATGACAAGCAACTCTTGGAATTTCTCTGTGCAGTACTAAATATTTTTGTCTAGTTTACTTAACCTGAAAGAACCCAAATCTCACTGTGTAAAAGTAACCTAGTAGCATAGCTGTTGTCCATTTGAAGTTAGTCTCTAATAATAACTGACTGCAAAGATGGGGAGAAAAAAAATGTAGTGAGTAGAAGGAAATCAAACAAAAGAAGCAAAAGAACAGGGCAGAAAACCTGTTGCACCCTTGTGCTTGTAAACCAGGTTGTTGGGGAGGCAGTGAGACTTCTCCCCGGTGTGTGACAGTCAGTTAGAAATTCATAAGTAGTAGCATGGTGTTAGTAATAGTAACCTGCTCTGTCTCCAGTAACTGCTGTCCCTAGGAACAGTAGTCAACCATTCAGGAAAAGGAAACTTGATTTTTATTTGTGATTGCTTTTGTTTTTAACTGATGGTAGCTGTTAACATCAGTGTCCTCAGGCTCTGATAGTCCAGTAAAGAGAGCTCAGGGGAACAGCTGAAATGGAATTGCAGCGTGTGGCAAGACAGCAAGGATTTCGAAGCATTGTGTAATATTAGCATCGCAGCTTCCACAGATCTGCACTGCATTCTAAAACAGACCTTACAAACCAAAAATTTGTCTTCATTATAGGGAGAAGTAGAAATGTGGACAAATGAGAGCTTTAGTTTGCTTTCCAGCTGGAATTATCATCTCAGAAATGTAGTGAATCATAATATTTAGGGGACTTCTTCATACTTTTTAGTAACGTGATACTCCTAATGAAGTATGTACTGCATGCTGCACAGCTGAGCTACCTAAGTTTGAGACGTATGAAGTCTTACAGAGAGTAATGATGGCCTGTGAAATCCAGTTTGATAGTGCTAAAATCATGAAACTACCTGCAAAAAAACCCTCTAATTCTTCCTGCCCCATCTCTTTCTTGGTTCTGGATTGTTAAACAGCCAACAAGGTATTCCCAAGAGCTCTCCTCAGTCTGAGCCAGTTGTGAACCTCTTTTAACTTCTTTAACAGATTTAAAATGAGTGTTGAGATTATGCATCTGCCAAAGAATATATTGCAATGATTCATATAATTTCTTTTTTAAAAAAAAAAGGTTGTGGTGGTTTGTTTGGTTTTTTTAATTCTTGCAGGTACATCTTACATATTTGAGGAAGGAGTGAGAGAGCAATATACTGTGGCCACTTTATATGAAAAGTGGCATTGGAGTACTCCTATTTATCATTGCAGGAAGCCAAATACTAAGAAAGCCAAAACCTGAAAATGGGGATTTTATTATATACAGGGCAATAATTAGACATTGTATGCTGGTTTAAGTTTTCACTCCAAGGGGAATTTGACTCCTGAGGGTACCTATAAGCACAGAAAGGAATGAGGTTCCCAGAGGTCTGCTGAATGCTTGAATTCTAATAAACAGCCAACTTCAACTGTACAGTGATCAGCTATTTGAAAATTAATATTTTCCTGGCAAAGGACCGTGCTAAATGTTTTGCACTTAGGCTGTTATATAAATATTTGCATTTCTTTGATGCATGTTCAAATTTACGTAGTGCTGTTTGGATGATTTAATGTAATCATGGAATTAACATAAATGTGCATGAAAGGCACATTCTCATAATTTCCTCCTCTGTGTATTACATGCTTGAAATTTATGTACCAGGAGAGGGCTGTATACTTTGTCATTCCAATTAAGGAGGGTATGTTGCCTGGTCTTGCATGACCTATGATATGGTGGCAGAATTTATAGGCTGTTCTTCACTTCTGCTTATTTTGATTACTTCTTGTTAGCCAGCTCTGTGTGGAGTGCAGTGTACTGATTTATGATTTTGGTGTGCCGGTATTATAATCTCATCATCAAAATTAAATAACACGAAAACACTTTTTTCAAAAAAGCCCAAAACTGCAGAGTAGTGTCTGAGATACTGGAACTTGTTATATGCAATATTAGAGAGGAATTGTACTTTCTGGTAGTCCTATGGCAGTTGGCTTGTAACAGATGGGATAAATTGATATTAATATAGTTACTCAAAGAAAATTATTCCCATCAGATATAATGACTGAAGCTTTATTGAAAACTTGAAGTATTTAGGTTGCAACTTAGAAGACATTTCAGAAATCTGTTGAGCTAGGGAGTGCGGTCTGTGATAGCTATACGGGTGGTACAGTAAGGAGTCAAATTGTAGATCTTGAATTTCAACAGCTAGTTTTGGGGTGCATCTCTGAACATGCACCCCTTTGTCATTGACAGTAACAGCAGAAAACTCTGCTTTGACTATAGTATCTTCAAAGCAAGAACTGTAACTAACCGCTGAGGTAACTGAGAGAGTTTGTACAGTGGTCTAATGGACTAAAGGGCCATTACAAGTGCTACAATACCAGGAATAGTTTTTCAGCAACATAAACTTCAGTTTTGACTGAAGATAGGGGAAGTGGAAGAACAAGGATGTGGTTTAATATGATGTGGGATTAACTGGGTCTAGGAGGACTTGCACATACTTGCATATGCCTCCCAACCTGCCAGTTTAATGTCCAGCTACAGCGTGTGTACTTACATAGTTTTGATAAAAAAATACTACATTTCATGCTTCTGAAGAGCTATCATGCCTTGGATCTCTCTGCTTTAGTCTGTGTAAAGATGGAGGTGTGGAGTCATTCCTTCAATGCTATTTCCTTAAAAAAATGTGTGTGAATGCACCTCGACATGTTCTGGCCTTGCCGAGGGGAGGAAGAGAGGCAGGTTAGTCCGACTCTCCAAGATTTGGCTTCTGTCTTTGCTTTTGTTTTGTTTTTTTCTTTAACCTCCCGACCCAAAAGACTTCAAAGATAAATAACTACATAGCTGCTACTGTAGCTGCCTTTACTCCTGATAATTCTAGAAGATTAAAAAAGACTAATTGTATATTGACTGCTTACTATAGTTTAGTTATTCTTGGGAAGGCTATAGACTATAGATTGCAGTTGGTACCCAGTCACTAAGTGACAGTATTTCTAGAAGTAATCTGCCCACCAGCTTTGTCCAATGGTAATATTTTATAGTGAACAATTAAGATGACTTAAGGAGTTCAACTTTTTCTGTCTTTAGTGCAAAGCTTTGCTTTACATTTGAATGTGGCAACATTTTACAGGGAACTGCAGTCCACTTTTCATTGTTTGGATCATTAGTAACAAGTATGTTGGAGCCAGGGAGTGTGGATCAAGGGAGAGCCTAGCAAATACATACAGAAATAGTTTGGACCCATTTCTGCTCCTTTTTCTCTAGGTTCAGCAGCACTCCAGCCACTTGCATAACTCAAAGACCTGGCAAGTGCGGTGTAAAGTAAAGAATAAGGCAGTAAAATGAAGTTGAGGCAATGGGTGTAGTTGATCCAGCATAAAAAAAAAAAGAGCAACGAGCCCAAGTGGACTCAAGTACGCTGCAAATGTTGGTGTCTCCTTGCTGTGCTGCTGTTGGGAGGATGGTATTGAATCAACAGAGCTGGCTCTGTATCCTGCAAGTATTAGTAACCTGGGATTCATGCAGCCTTACCAGGGAATGTTTGGGGGGTTTTGTGAGTGTGGTAGATGTTATGCTGTACTCTTTATGTTTTCAAAATAGCAATAATATAAAGGGAACATACAATTAGTCCATGGAATGTGTATGCTATCCACTTTCCTCCTTAAGCCTGTGGAGCACAGATAAAAGGCTTTTCTAAACTATCAATGGATTTGTTTGCCAGATGCTTTCCAGATGAGTGCAGTGAGGGTGGAGAAAGGAGGACTTTTGGCTCAGCACAACTCCTTTGATTCCTTTCATACTTCTTTCAAAACAGGCTTCTGTTTGTTTTTTAAAGAACAGGGAAAAAAAATCTTGGCAAGTAGAAAGCTTTTTAGAGGGAAGATCAGATTGAGTAAAATTGTATAGAAACATTGGGCATCTTTAGGCCTAGAGAGTTTGAGGAAATCCCTCAAGGCTTTTTTAGATCTCAGAAGGATTTCATTTTTCAAACGAGTGTTAGCTTTGCTAATGCTGAGGAATGTTCTGTATGTGAGAAGTCTGAAAATAATGAAATTGGCATTGTAATTAATTGCATCACTTTTTTCTCCTGTGTCCAGTATGTAAGAGGCCGCTTGTTCAGTTCACTCTGGGAAGCAAAAATGGAAACAAGTTACTACTTTGTTTTCTGTTTACACCCTGACATTTCTAAACAAGAGAGGAATGCAGAACACATGCAGGAGAAATTTTCTCCTAGTTCTGCAAGAAATAACAAATGAGAGGTTTGACTATTATGATTTTGATGTGGTAATGATAGGGTTTATGAGAAATAGTCAGAATAATTAGAAATGCCCAGAGAATCAGACATTGTAAACCCCTCTACCCAATATAAATCCTAAACTGTGTTTCTTTCCAAAGAAAGAAATGTCACTGAAATTTTCTGTGTATGACGAACTACTTCAGCATTTGGACAACTGATGAACTGTAGCACATAAATCTTAAAGACTGAAGGGTCCAATGGGCAAAGGAGTAAATAAAGCAGCAGTTGACTGTTCATTACTGTCATTACTGAAAGTGGAGCATGCTTCAACCAACTAATCAAGCCCACTTTATTCCTGTATGAGCTTGTTCACCACTTTAATGGTGAAGGCCTTTAACATTAATAAAATGGGATTTCCACCACAAAAATGTGCACCCATAGCTATGATACTAGAGCCTATTGCATCCAGCATCAATATTCAGCACTCAGGAAGACAGACTTCTATAAGCAATGGCTGATTGGTTGATAACTAACATCAACAAAACTTGTTTTCTGATGAGCTGTCCATGTCATTTCCTTCTGCTCACAAGGGAAGGATACATGTTTTTGTTTACAAATTGTACTCTGTATGATTGGCCAAGTATATTACCCAGATTTTTAGCTTCAGCATGCCTGTGGGAGTGCTTTAAAATTAGCATTTGGCTGAAATGGTAAACTTGAAGTTTGATGCAGCCTCATTGTTTTGTTGTGAGGAAGTAGGCAAAAAATTCAAAAGTTGGTTTCCCTTCAACGTACTTTCTGTAAGTCTTTCCAAAGGACAGGATATTCCTTCTACAGAGGCCTGGGAAAGAACTGTAAAACACCTCAATACAAAGAATTGTGGGCTAAGACCATGTTCTGCTGTTCACTGTACAGACGCAGGCAAGTGAGGGACCAGAGTGAATGTAATAAAGCACATTTTTGCAGTGACAATGCTTAGCATAATTATATACCACAGACTGAATTGCAGGTCTAGAATATCTGATTGTCAGCACCCAAGACTGAAAAATCAGTATATTTATGCTGTAGCTAATGCTGTTCATTGCAATTCTTTCACTTCATTACTGAGACAAGCTGAAAAGCAAAGGTCACAATTTGCTTAAGCTGTCACTGCTGAATTCATCCGGCAGAAAGGAAATGCCTTCTGCAAGGAGGAATTTGGACAGTAACTATTACATTCTCTACTTCACTTGTGTATGTGATAACATTGTACTGATTCCTGTAACTCCTTCCCTGAACATCGTCCCCTGTCCCTGTATTGTCAATATGCTTCCCCCCTTCCCCATCCTTTACAACTTGTTCAAAATTACTCCTCCCACTTGGTGAGATCTGTTTCTTTCCCACCACTGGTCCTTCAGAGGCCTTCAAAGGTAGCAGTGTACCCATTTCCTTCCCTCTTAAAAACCTTCTCAACACTTTCTGTGCTCTGGATGGCAGTCGCTGCTTGTTTTGCCAGGACCATATGCCAGGGAGCAGCGAACTCAATGCATGGCTGCAAGTTACTGATGGAGAAAAAGTGCTTTCCTTGGATGGTGAAACAATTGGATTCATGACTCCAAATACATTAGCCCACTCTTAAATGAGTAGGTCTCAGTCTTAGTGCCAGAGATAAAGTGAGCTTGCAGGAAGGTGCTTGTGAAAAGCTATGGATGGGCAGTTCAGATTTTGAGTCTGCCTCAATGTCAGTAAAAGAATGGAATTACTGTTCTTTGGAATAGCAAACTGAAAAAAAATCAGTGGCACTTCATATGTGTAATCTTAACAGCATTCTCCTTTAAGTCGTAAAGACATTTGCTGATCCAAATCAATCTTCCTTCAGGAAAAGGCCAGGCAAGGTGATGCCAAGCATTTCAGGTATCTAAGGTCCATACCTGTGTCAGTACTGGATTGTCCTCTCTTCAGTTGCGCTCATATCTGTAGCTGTTCTTTTTTTGGAAGCTTGTTCTAAAGCCCTGCATATTGCTCAGAAAAACAAGGCTGTCATGGTCCCATCAGCTGTTCCCCCTTCCTCTCATCCGTGCCTTGAATGTTCCCTGATCAGAGAGCCCTGCCTCTGCTTCGCTGAAGGCATCCTTGCCACCAGGCTCAGGGCCATGTGCCACAGGACTCTGCAAGACTATGACAGGTCTAAATAGGAAGTGATGGCCTTAAGTAGGTAAGGTGTAAATAAATGCAGTTGTAAATGTTGTTGTACTGAGAACAGTTTTTCTGCTGCTCTTGGAATATGAAAGATAACTGAACATTAACATGCTGGAGCTATTTACTACTACTAAATCACAGTGCTTACCTGTTTATGTATATAGCTTGCGGAGCTCTCCAATGTATACCTATAATTTAATTGCTGCTCCTGGGGAGAACAAAGTGCTTTCAATTGGGGTACAAAAAATAATGTATAATTTAGGGCTGTCTGCTTGGCAAGTCTGTCAACTTTCCTGCACAAACTGCAGATGAGGAAAAACTATTTTTCCACCCACCCTTGGATGACCTGTTTAGCAGCAAAGCCTTGTACATCACTTGCAGGTTAACAAACAAGCCAAACCCGCTAAGCAGTCTCCCCCTGACACTTCTCTGCTAGTCCATATTATTCCTGAGTTTTTCCTTTGTATAGAGTTGTGACTTCTGTAAAGCACCATTGTTTCCGTAGGCACTTGTCTGTTCAGTGTTCAGGACACAGAAAACCTCAGCTATGACAAAAATATTTAATGAAGTATTCAGAGTATATTTTGAAAAGGCATTCCTCCATGTAGCTGTAAACCTGTACTCTCCATGTTCAGACTAACAAACATGGAGAACTACAGGAACTGATATTTTTATTGGTCAAATCAATCCGTTCATGCTCAGTCCAATGCAGAACACTAATTCTGCACTAAGTAACTTGTACGGATGAACTCTTCCTTTTTTCCAGTAGACTTAAGGAATAAGCTCAGCTTTAAAGTTCTGGAAGATGGAGGAATACACTGTGATGCATGGTACAGGGCATCTATTAGTAGTCATAAAACTGTTTCAAACAATATGTCACGTAAATTCCATAGCATCCCTGAGCCCACGTAGCTTGGGGTGGCTCTTTCTTGTTACAAATTTCAGCTGGAAAGCTAATTGCTCTTTGTGACTTCCCTCTTCATAGGAGTATGTATGTCTTTGCAGACACTGAGGGGGCTGCACTGTCCAGACAGCCTTTGTGACGCTGGCATCTAACAGCTTTTTTCCTGAGTCTAATACGTATTTTTGCACACGAAATACAAAGTCATGGGGGTGCCCTTTCTTTTGTATACTGGCTGGCAGGAGGGAGGGGCCTGGCAAGAGCCTGTATAAGAGAAAGGTGAAGTGAGGACACCAAGCCTGAGCAAGCAGAAAGGAGTAACAGCAGGAAGAGAAGCGCTGGTTTTGTAGCTCCCAAGGAGAGGAGGCAGGGTAGGGTGCATGGATAGTGGCACAGAGTAGAGCTTGCTAGAGGCAGGTTAGAACAAGCACCTGCTATTTCAGCAGCCACTTCAACCAAACTAGACTGAACCAGCAAGAGCACAACCCCAGTTTTGCAATGGCTACCTGCATAACTGAGCTTTCTCAGTGGCTCCACACTGTTGAGGCACAGCTCTGTGAAACTCTAACAAGACAATGTGCACAAGGATCTTCATGCTTTCTCTGCAGCGTTTACAGGGGGAAGTTTCTTGTTCTTTCCTTCAAAGGGTCATCATTAATGAGAACCACTTTGAAAAGCCATTCCCCGAGAGGTGGGTATTTGCTTCAGGTACGTCACTGGTGCTGACAATTTAGAGGTAAACAACACTCATACAAAGTCTCCACCACAGCTAGAACTGTTGACCTGCCAATACTGCCAAGCAGTTGTCATGGTGCCTGAAGTAGCTAGCCAGATAGCTAGTCTCCTTATCAGGAGATGACCGTTTCAGTACTGTTGTAGTTCACTTAAATATGTACTCTGCTACAGGAGGATGGAGAGGTTTCTTACTGAAGCCTGTGCAGATCTGATGCATTATGCAGAAGTTCATGAGCACGTCTCCAGGTGCTGATAATAGCACTGTTCCTGCTTGGAGCCATCAGCAGTAATGAAGCAAAAATTGCTCTGCTCTTCCAAATGAGGTTTTTCTGGTGTCTCTTCACTAGCCACTTTTTATGCCTTTGCATAATTCTGCCAAAGTGGTTACAGAATTGTAAATCCATTGTGGTAACCAATGGGGAAGCCCTCAAGTACTCAGCATGGTGCTGGGTGATGCTCCGCAATGGTAATGTTGAGAGGCTACTGAAAACTAGGGACTTGTAGCTCACCTTAACAACGTGTATAGATTGTTAATAAGACAGGCAAGCTTCAAAAGCAGCAAAAAGCACATGCCAAGAAAATTATTTGTGTATGAAAATGTTTTTTAGCCAGTTAGCCAACGTCTCCTGCAATCTGGTAAAATATATATGTAACACAAAGAGTGCTTGTGGGCAGTTCTGTTGAATTCCACCTGCTGACTTGCCAACCAGCTGTTGCTCAGCCACTGATAGATCAGCCTTATGGTTGCTGCCTCATGCTCCCTTAATAAAGGATGTCTGGCTGAGCACTGCAGCTGGCCCTTTCCGTTCCTCAAAGGAGTGGGATTAGGAATGGAACCTGGAACAAACAAGGAACCTGGGGGCAGTGGAAAACAGAGGGACTGCTCGTGCGAATTATGGGTTAGGGTCTTTCAGGTCTAGAAAATGTTCATGCTGGAGGAGAGAGTGGCCAACAGGTCAGACTGCAACAAAAGCATCCAGCAAAGTCAACTGATGGAGGTAACGCAGCAACTGTAGTAGCATGGAGCTCAGTTTTGGCTGTAAAACATGTACAAAATCCTTGGTTAACAGTTGATCTGCTCAGTCCATGGGCTGAAGTCACAGCAGCTTCTGCAGTGCTGAAGGTGTCACAAACCGCCTGGGCCCAGGGCTGGATTAGGGCTCCCTCAGGACTGAGCAGCAGCACAATCCTTCCCTGGGAGATTCAGGAGTGTCAGCATGGTTAGAGCACTGTGCTTCTCTGCAGTGTACGCAAACGAACACAACAGATGCAAATAAAACTCCTGAGTCCCATTTTCATGTTTACCTTGTTTTCCTGTACAGCGTGTTTGTAAACGCTGCCTAGTTAAACACGGCTAGTATTGCGTAGGAACATTAAGGGATCACGTACGCATTTCTGGCATCGCGTCAGGCACTGGGAGAGCCAGAGCTGAGACAGTTATAGGTGGAGCAGTCTGAGATAGCTGCAAGTACAAGTTTCACAGACTCTTTGCAGAACATTGCCTGCAGGGCACAGATGTGATATGAGGGGATGAATACACTCCTCTCTTTGTTGCATATTTGTAATAACATGACTGTTTTTGTTTCTGAAGCTGAGCTTTTAAAACAAAGTTGCCCTGCCTCCTACAGAGCCTTAACTACGTGGTAGCACATGGAGAGCCTAGATGCTTAGCCTGAGTGCTACTAATCAGATGCCTGTTCAATAAACACGTTTCCTTCTTGCAGGTTAAAGCAAAGGACCAAACCTGGTTGCGTAGGCCACGCAAGCACCGTGCAGCGGTTGTTGCTGGATGCCATGATCTCGGCAGTCAGCAGCAGCGTGCCGGATGGCTCTTACGACTGTAACCGAAGTGCGGTTCAGTGCCTCAATCTGTGCTGCTCAGTGCCCACCAGTGTCACTGTAGCTTCCTGCACTTGTTGTGCCAGCTCGGCTTGGTTGTGGAATAATTGATGGGCTTTTAGACTCTGGAGAGCTGGGACTCACTGACACTCATTATCCCACCGCCTTCCTGACCACGCTTTGCTTGTTGTCCTCTGACTTGGAGATTATTTTCACTGCCGTCTTTTGTTTGTTTAAAGCCTGGATTTCTTGTGCTGAATTTTCTTATGAATGTTTATTTCACAGCATTAAGAAATTTCCCACCAGAAGACAACCTCTGTTTTGTTTATTTAAACATTTTCCTTCATTTTTTTTTTACTTTAAAAATTCCTTTCAATATGGGAGGCTTTGTTGGTAGTCATACAACAGTAAATGCATTTAAAACCAACCAAACAAAAGTCCCCCAAACAACTGATCAGGAGTCTCATTTTAATAGCATAGGTCTGCCTTATGTTAAAGTCATCAGATCAGCGTGGATATTTTATATAAGCTTCAATTTCTTTGCATTGGCAACCAATGAAGGACCGCCTTGTTGTTTATAAATATTGATAGAAAATCTAAACAAAAGTTCAAACCACTGTGTTGTACCCTCTACTTATTTGTCTTATATGGATACAGGAATCTTATCTGTGTTTTTAAAAATAAAAACATAGGAGATCAAAGGACATCATAGGAAGACTGGATAAACATTTATGGATGTCAGCTGAAAAATAACTAGAGCTATAAAGTCCAAATAGTTAGGAGGGTCCTTCCTTCACCAAATAATACTTAGACCAGTCTGACCTGTATCTTACTCTCCTAAGTTTTAATAGAAGATTTGTTTTATATTGTGGTTTTCAGCAGGCCTAAGGCCAGAGAACAGATCTGAACTGGTAAGGCACATAATAAGGAGCCGGCGGTTATTTTATGACTTGAGGAGAGCAAGCATGTTCTTACATGATGTGGGATCATAATTCAGTGATACTGAAATTTCTGCCATTCTGTAATACTTCAAAGCAATTTGCATTAGAAGAAAGATTTGCTGGTTTACATCCTGTATAAATTTAAATTCTTTATTGCACAGTAAAGCATTATTTATTTGTTATTAGTAATTTCTTTCTCTTTGTTGGAGTTGGTTGTGCCTTTACTGTGGAAATTTAATTCCCTGGTGTAAAAAAGAAGCCTGTAACCTACTTGGGATGCTTTTCCTTCTTAAAAGAATTTGGGGGTAAGAAATGCAGATACAAGCTGAAAATTTCATGGCAGTTTGTAAACTACTACTTTGGTGTTGGAATCCAGGTCCAGAACTATCAGCTCTGTTTGTTCCTGGTATATCTAGCTGTACTATGTTGCAATTCTCCTGTTCTCATGAACCTCTTCTACAGAATGTATTGTCCCGTGTGCTTTCTCTCATATTGATGAAAGAAAATGAGGCAAAACCATTGTGTGTATTCACATGTACCATAGCTGCTTATGGGTTAAAGACTCAGTCATCTAATAGAAAATTCTCTTATCAGGATTCAAGGAGACAGAAATATTAAATCTCATTTCTGCTGAACATAGTTTAGATTCATGCCCTTTGCCATTATTTCCAAAAGCTATCAGAAGTTATATTGTATTAGGGAGATGTGTGATCATAATGCTTTAAATTCATGCCTGTAATTTCTAGGGAGGAAAAAAATCCCAGAAAATCCTTTTTTGGTCTGTAGATCTCTTGTATTGACTATCCTGCCCTGGGGTTCATGCTGTCTGCAGTCATTAACTGTTCCAGGGGACTCGCTGGTTCTGGCCATTGTTGAGTGAGAGTGTATTATTATAATATGTCTTGATTAGAGGTAATGACATTATGTCTGCGTGGAGTGAAAAGTACAGATCTCTTGGGGCTCCGATATGTTACTGCTGTACAGAAATGAACTTTGATCGTGTTCTGAGGCAAGGGGAGTAGCATGGATTGGGGATGTGTAGGAGTTCAGATTGTGTACAGATTCAAATTCAGAAGGTCCAAGGACATTGGTTTGAAATGGTTGGACTGGACTCAACACAGTTTCAGAAATGGGTTTTCTGAGAGATTATTATTTTTTCAAGTAGCTAATACTTAGTTTCTCCATACTAGGGAATGAGCAATGTCTTCTGGTTAAAAACTTCTGAGCTGACACATGGGATGAGGAAGATTTTTAGAAGGTGATTTCCTGAGGGAGAAGGATGGGTGCACCACTTTAGTATCAACCTACAGTTTTCCTTCCTGTCTCCTAACAATGAGTAATAGATGTGTAGTACTGAAAACAGTGAGTGAAGCAAAACAGGCTTGGGGGTCACTTAGGCTGAATTGCTGGGTCTGTCTCAAAGAATAGAATATAAATCTGATCTGTCTATATATCGCATCTATATATATAGATCTGTCTCAAAGGAGAGACTGCATATACTCTGAAGAGCATGGAGAAGATGCGGAAGAGCAAGCTTTAGTTGCACTGCTCCACCAATAAGAAAAACTGATCTGAAAAGGAGAGTGTGAAAGAACTCCCCAAGTTCTTCTGACTTAATGATACCCACCTCCATTCTCATGGGGTAAAGGAGAGAATTAACAGACTTAAATAATATCCGGGATTTTCCTCTGCAGCACTACCATCAGGAGAGGGTTAACATTAACTTCTCCTTATGTTTCATTTCAGAGCTTTTACATGAGATATCTAGGTTGTGGATTTAAAAAAAAATTCTTCCTTCAAGGAACATAATTCTGAAAATCAAGTGTTAAGAGATGCATCCCATGCTACCCCCCTTAATAAAATTAAAATATGGTAATGTTATAAAAAAGTGCAATTGTGCAACGGTATTGCCAACCTGTAATGGCATTTAAATGCAAATTCCCAAACTTGGCACTCTTTTGTCTCCATAGTTTATATTCCTTGTCTCTTGTTATTCACACTTTAATATCCTGTGCTGAAAGCACATGCCAGATCTTACCCAGGTTAGTACCTATACTGAAAGACTTGTCATATGAGCACAAATGCATATATTGACTGGGGACACCATCTGTAAATTGTGTGACAAGGCATTTAATCTTTACAAATTACAAACTCTGCTTCCTTGCTGTGATTTCAAATTTTAAAAAAGTAATTAATTACTAGTAAATTTGGGTAAAATAAGATACCTTCACTATAATCAGTAACCTTGTGGCACTGAACTGGGATTATTGTTAGCGAGGTTACCTAGATCCATTGTCTTCTTACTCTATTTGGAGGTTGAGTCCATAAAATTTTATGAGCTATAGTTTAGATAATGTTAGGAAATAGCTTGTCTGGAACTAAAATTATCTCGTTGGAAACAGGCAGGGACAGGTTTTGGTCTTTTCTGCATTAGTCTATTTGCTATAAAACAGATCTTGTATTTCAAGTATTATGGAACTGCGTGTTATATTTCTGGGTTTATACATGGAAATGCAGTACATCTAGCTTCTTGATGTCTGTGGCTGCATGTAAGTACAATAATTAGTGATCTACTTAAGAAGAGAGAACTATGGAAAAAAGCTGAAAGTGTTTATTTTCTGTTGGGATTTTTTTAATAGAGATTCTCAGGTTTATCTGGGCAAGTATCTTTACAGTTGTTAGAAATGTGCTTCCTTTGATGTATTCCAATTACCACTGGGATTAACTGCATTCTGGAGGCTGAGTGTAAATTCATTTATGAAGTAAATCGGTGGCAGAACAAAACTACTATCCAGGTTTTCTGCATTATCCATCTACCTTGACTTCTACGAAGCAAACTGTGACTTATTTATGGCCTTTGGGGATTAATATAGGTTTATAGCCTAAATGCACAGAAGCCTCCTCCTTTTCAGTAGCATAAAGAAAACTGTTTACTTTTAAAAAGATGACGTACACTATCAGCAAACTGGAATGTGCTGCAGGTATGGATACCACTAATGAAAGACAAGAGCACATTCTTCACTAAGGCTGGGTTTTTTTTTTTTCCATTGGGATAATATACTTAGTATCTTCTGTTCAGTTAGGGCACAGGATGATTTTTGTACAGTGTTGTTATTTCTGCAGTACTCAGTAAAATTTTATTCTTGCTGATTGTAGCTGAATCTCAGGGAATTACTGTTCTTGTGCAAAATGATGCTCTCAAAGAACAGTACTAACTGTTACAGATCCCTGGTTTTAGGCCATCACTCTTAGTAGGAGTTCACACTGTGTTCAAACAAGTTCAGTGTTGTTTGCACTGACAATGTACCAAGTGAGTACTCCACCCAAAAGCAGAGCCAAGGTCTTGGAGAGAACGTTGCTGAACAAAGGCACAGTCAGGAAGGAGCTGGAATTAGTGATGTTCAGATCTATTGTTCAGCCCAACCACCTCCATCCCAAAGCCCCCAGATTTTCAAATTCAAGGCTTTGATTCAGGCTGATTTTTCACTGATGTTGACTGTTTTCAGACAAATATTTTAATTTTTATTTTCTTCCTTTTTTCTTCTTCTGTCAAGAACTGTTAAAAGACTTTAGCTCTCTTAGAAGTGCCTCCCTTCTGCTATATGTCTCTTAATTGAGTTCTTGGCATAAGGAAGGGAGAAGTTATTTCTAGCTATTAGAGTAGCTGTGTGAACTGGGAAAGCCTCCAACTTGTAGAAATATATTTGAAGGCTTCAACAAGATCCAGATTTCCAAATAAGTTTTACTCTTTTGCTTGGTCAGCTGTCAGTATTTGATAAATAGGGTGGGTCTATTCTCAATATTTAACAGCTCAACACAAATATTATTCTTCATACATTATAAAAATAGTACATGAAATGCAAATCAAGTGCTTTATTCTACAGTTTGCTAGTAACACAACCGAGTGATAAAATCTCCCTTGCGTCCATACAAAGGCATAGAGAGGGAGGAAAATGTTACCAGTAGTAACAGTCTTCCCTGCTGGGAAACAAAACAGTGAGATTCCTCACTCTTCCCAACTAAAGTCATGTCCCAAGGGGAGTTCTGTGATAGAAGTTTGTTGTGAAGTGTTTCCGAGTAAGAAACAGCAAGGTATGACTATTACTTCAAACCAAATTACCAGTGAAGTTTTCAGTAGCAGAGCTCCTCCTGTCTCCAGCAGCACATCACCAGGACCCCTTGAACTGCTCTGCTGTCATGTATTGCCATACAAAACCAAATTATTTCTGGAACTTTCCCTATATTTGGAGAAATTCCTCCGCCAAAGCCAGTCTTTGCCATTAGTTTTCTGGATGGAGCAGCCTGCACTCTGTAGAGTCATGTGCAACATGATGGTGGCATTACCCTCACTTAGAAAATCAAGATGCAGTGTAGCCAATGTAAGGTGTGTTTAATGAGTATCAGCAGTAGCTGGATATCACTTCCCAATCCTGTCTTCCACAGTGGTTTCCCATGATTTAAAATCTTTAGAAACAGATCACTATGCAAACGGTTTGATGCAGTAGCCAGGAGATACTGCTTCTTAACTGAAGGAGAGAAACAGAGTGTAAGATGGCTCAGCCACGGCCATGCTCAGTGAAAACAGAGGTTAACTCGCAAGGAAGTATCAACACGGCTCGGTCCTGCCTGCCTCAGCAATGTTAATTTTGTTGGTAACTAGATCAAGCCACCACCCACACAAACAAAGGATAAGGAAGAGAGCCAGTTTATTCAGGGGAGTTTCAAATCTAGCATTGTTTTGGATTTGGCTTTGGTCCAGTGTGAAATGCATTTTGTGTGTTCCTAGAGCTGCCCTGTAGAGAGGACCCTGAGGCAGCAGGAAACAGCTCAGTTACTAGAATTGTAGTTTCTGGGTTACTTGTAAATGAGTGTGAGTAAATACAGGAAGAAACACAAATAACAGTAAAACATTATTACTCCATTTTGTCCAAAACAGTCAGACTGCTTTACCAGTAGTGAAAATTAGTTCTTCCTCAGATTCTTTCCTAGAATTACTGCGCTGCTAATGTTTCAGCTGTCATCCAGAAAAGTCAGTTCTCAAAGCCCGTTCCATCCTTTTTTCCACCACACAGAGTAGTGCTCCATGGAGAACTAGAAAGCTGAGCAACCTTGACTTCCAGATTGAGGGACAATTTCAGCACACTTTAAGCACATTGTGTTCCTGTACGATGGTTCCATTCCTACTTTGTGTTAACTCCCTCATTAGTCACAATAGAGCAATGGTATTGTCTTTGCTCATTAAGTCCTTTTAACATCTAATGATAGATAGTACATATTTCTAAATAGGTAAGAACTTCCAGACTTGGGCAAATATCACCTCAGTCACAAATAGTTCCTATAAACAGACAAATTTTCTTCTGCTTAACTGTATGAACAATCAAATTACAAAGAAAAAAAAGGTAGAGATGGAAAAATTCCCTCTCAATGAATACAGGCTACATGTGTACCTGAAGTGGTTGCCCTGAAATTGCTCTTCAGCTTCTGTGATTTGAGTTTGCTTAACCTCCTCTAATTTCAAACACCAAATCTATCATTGCTAGACAGGAGAAGAGTGTAAGGGCGAGGTAGGCATTTAAACTGGACTTCTGCAGACCACGACTGAAACAGCTGGCATATTACAGTGACCAGTTAAATCCTGTATTGTACTAATTCTGTCCAGGTATGGCATTTCAGTCTAACATTTTCTCTGGCTAGTAAGTCACGTGTCTTGCAATAGTTGTCTGGTTATTTTAGTGATCTGACTAGAATAAGTCTACTGATTCTATTTCAATTCGTAGCAGCTACAGCTGAGAATACAAGGTTGTTCAAAGGAAAGAGGCATGATATTAATTATCATTAGTTTATTTCTGTAAGAATTCTTTATTTGAGAAAACAAAATAATTTCCTTCAGGAGATTTGCAACCTTTGCAACTTTTCTATCATGCGCTAAGGTATCAAAGGTTACTACTTAAGTATAGCCAATGAGCCGTGGGGTGCTGGGGAAGACCTTGCGCATGTCCATGCACTTCTTGTCAATGAAGAAGGAGTTTGCCTTCACAGAAATATCATGTTCCAGCTTTGATTTGTTGAGCATCAATGTCTGCAGAGTATCCTGGGCTTCTTGCAGATGTTGCTTTAAGGTCTGCAAGGTGTCACCTAGAGTGTAAACTTCAGTGACAAGCCTGAAAAAAGAGCAAGGGACAGGTTGTTCAAGTAAGTTCAGCATTCCCTCACCGCATTCCCTCACCACATTCCTGTTTTGACACACTTTTGGTCACGCTTTCAGGTAGGATTGAAGCAGCTGTCTTGGATGGAATCAATATGAAACCTATTTGCCAAACTTGCATAGCACCTTATAGGTCATGATTTCTTGCTTGGCATTGACCTTCAACAGCACATGAAGCCACTCTGATATATCTTTCTAATTGCTATCTTCTTCTCTTGCAGCCTGTCATTTGTGTAGCCTCTCTAGGACTAGCATGACTGCATTGAGCACTTGCATATGGTCCTGTAGAATACTTTTGGGATGGATGTTACTGGAGAGTGTTGGTGTAGTTCATGATAGCTTAAACTAGTGCAGCAGGATGTGCTAAATGGTCTAGATAGGACACAGAAGTGTGCTCACTGGAACACGAATCACTTGCCAGAATAACCATTGAATGTGGAGCTCTAAAATCAAGACTTTCTGTGAGCATGTCTTCCAGTGGCTTATTAATGGAGATGTGGCAAATCTTTTATAGTCACTGAGCTGGTGAACTTTTTGATACTGTCAACTTTGTGCTTTGTCTAATTTTCTATTAATTGCTCAGTGCACTATAGACTATAAGAGAGATTGATTTTTCCTGAATCCACTTTAACTTGCTTTGGGATAGTCCCAGTTCTTTCAGCACAGAAAAACTAGACTTTATTAATTTGTTTTCTGTCCAGTTCCTTCAACTATGAAGTTGGCAGCACTCAAAGAGATCAAGTGCCAACATCAGCACTTCCTTTTAAATAAACAGTGAACTCAGATAACATTTACATGTTACAAAGTGTTTCATTTGATATTTTCTTTCTCTATTACAGTTGAGCTATTTGGCTCAAAATTGCTCTTGCTTTAAACCACATGAGAGATACACTTAAATTACTTAAAAGCAAAAAATCCTTAAAAATTGAATTAGCAAATGGTTTTATTTTCTCAGAAGCGTTGTGTCTCTAAGAAAATACATTTTGAGATGTGAGCTCAACCAAAAACTGTGATAGAAAAGCGCCCAAACTTCAAAGCCCTGGCAGAATTTCTACTTTGAACATAATATTCAGTGGTTTGGTTCAGCTAAAGCATCCAACATCACCTGGTCTGGCAGTGCTAGAGCAAAATTCACATGCATAGGAGGAAGGAGAACAGGATATGCTAATTATCTGTCAATATAACTACATCTGTTAAAGACTGTGCTTGTATAACATTTTGGTTTAAATATTAGAAATCATACTAGACTGACAGAAAACTTGTGGGTATGTTAAACCTAAAATACTTCTGAATAGCTGTGCAACAGCTTGTGAAGCCCTTATATAACTTAAAAGCTAGTAGGAGTCAGACTGATTCAGAACCCTTTGTATTTCTTGGGTTTTAAGTGTGTCAGGTTAGTGTCCTTTCACTCTAATTGAAGAAAATAATCAAAGACATTCCGATGTTCCAGTGGCTTAAAATTAAGCTTCCAAACTTTTTTAGACAGGATCCTTTGGAACATCAACAGTATCACTGGCAATTGTGGGAAGAAGTGATAATGTGACACTGCATTTTTGATCCAAAATCAGAGCAGTTTTCTATCTTGGATACACGCAATCCACTGACTGGAGTGGTATCAACCATACTGCTGCAGACATTTGTGGAAGAGATCTTTGGGGAGGAAGCAGAGAGAGAACAAGACTTAGAGTGAGTATAAAACTGCAGCTGTGTATTAACATTTAAGGCCGTCTTTGGGTTTTGTTACTGTTTTGTTTTGTTGGGTTTTGTTTTTGTTTTGTTTTAATAAAATGCTGATACTAGGTTATTTGAATACCTAATTGATGGTGTGGTTGTATCTGAAGTGGCAAATGATCTGTTCCTGTAGTAAAGGTAACTGCTAAGTGAGTGCTACAGTGTAATCACAAGTCTTTCTGGTTTCTCACAGCTGAACTCCTTCTAGAACAGCCTGATTTACATGATATGAAAAGCCATGTGAATATATTCAAATGGATATAAAACAATTCAGATCCAAACCAATATTTTATGACAGAAAATGGATGTGGAGAGTAGAGCATGAAGTTGGAGGAATCTAATATATGGATACAGCTAAGGAAACATCAAGATCTGATTAAGGAGGTATGAGGCTGCAAAAAGATATATTGCATTGTACAATTTGTGGTTTAAGGAGTTAGAAAAAGTGAAGAGATGCCAGTACAATAAGCTATGATTTATTGCCACTTCTTTGTTTGAATAGCAGCTTTTTGAGCTGATAAAACACTGCTTAGGAAAATTAATATAAATACTCAGCTTCACCATTATGTATGCATAGCTGTTGGATACAGTGGTATTTTGCTAGAGACAAAAATAAAAACTGAATAGTTTTCTGCTTTCCATAAAAACTTGCAAAGTTCTTTTACTGGGCTGTGAAATTCACTTGAGCTATGAGAGGGACCCTGGTGCAGTGTTTTTTGAGCAAGCCTCCATAGAATATTTTGGAGACAGTATTTTAGGTAAGGTGTACTCGATAGGGTTCTTTTTGAGCACTGATATGTTCCAGCTGGATCGGAGGGAGGTAAATGGGATTAAGACTTGGAAGGCCCTTCTTCAGTCATTGAGGAAGGAAGGCTAGTACCTCAGACATCTTGTATATCCAGAAAGACACAGTGCACACTATACAATGGATCATAGCACAGGCATCACCCAGCTGATACCAACATGTGCTGGGAAGCCACCCCCAGCTATATAAGCAAAATGTACGTCAGTGAGCTAACCTGTACCAAGATGGTGCTGGATTCATTATAAAGTTGAAAATCAGTTGAGGCAGTAAGAGATGGTGCCTCATTCTTATTGCAGTTAACCTTTTAAGGAGCTTGATCATTAGATTTTTGTTTGCATCAAAAGATGCAAATGGCGTCTGACATAACATTTTTAAAATAAGCTATTTCCTAAACTGAAATCTTGTGTTTCAGACAGAATGGAAATAAAATAAATCCCTAAGTCCCAAGTCAAATGTGAGACTGAATCCCAAAAGATATCAGCCACCAACAAGCAATAGAGCTCTTAACTCTCCTGAGAAAGAGACTCTAAAGCCAACTACATACATTGAACATTAGATATTTGGGCTCATTATTTCAACATAGCTACTTGGATTTTACTTCTTTCTCCCAGGATTTGTATCACAATGTAATGAATGCAATTCCAATCCCATCAAACTGCTTCAGGCTGTCATTCAATTTCCTGTTCTTGAGTGGCCCATGAAGGAAGGGGACAGAGTAGTCTGGCCTTTACTTACTGGAATTGAGGTGCATCACGGCAAAGTTCTATATTGGGTCGTTTAGTTCTTCCCTCCAGGCGTGTCTGAGCCACTTTCAGTAGGTATTCCTTCGCCTTTATGGATCTCTCCAGTAACATAATTGTATCTTCTGTCTGGAAGATTTCCTGAAGTATCTGAACAAAGCAGAATGGTTTTGTAAGCCTCACATGTACAAAATCAGAACTTGCCCTCGCTTTTAAACACTCCTGTTGGAACTGCTTCCATTCTGGCATGTCATTTTGCTTAATTTAGGGGAGGAGATTACTATAAACTCACATCAATCGGACAGATTTGTATATTGTTGGCTTGATTTTACCATTTCTTTAAAAGGACATATAGTAATCAAATCTCATGGGAGAGCCAGAAGGAGGGTGCCATACACTCATACATCTCATGAAAGCATTTAATGAAGTTGTTCCTGGAAAACTGGCAACTTCCACTACGAAAACTATCATCTCTTTCCTATTATAAAATTAAGAAATTTGTAGGGAAATTGGAATATAAATTTATTACAAATAGGAGGACTGAATTATGGTGATGGGGGAAGTTCCAACTGTTTTTGTGATAAAACTATTTTCATAGAAACAGTGTTTATAGTTCTACAAGGACTCATTTCCATTTTGCTTCATTATCTGATTTTTCTCCTAAATACAAAAATCTGCTGCTTGATCTATGAACATTCTGCAAAGGTTAAATTCCAATAAGCTGTCATTTTCATTTAAGCCTTCATTCAATTCTTTTTTCCTTTTGCCTCATGAAAATTCAGAAGCAATCTGAATGTCTCTTCTGAAATTGTTTTGTACTCCAAGTATTTTGGGAACATCTGCTGCAAGAATAGATGAACACAAGTCATATTTTCATACTGAAACTAAATTCACCAAGTTTTGAAAACTCCACTGGGAGCTGTAGGGGAAAGACCACCTTCCTTTAAAGTTTATTTTCTGTAAATGGAGAAGATATAGAGCGAAACATCACCAAAAAGGAGAGGCCCATGGAATTGGTGTAGCATAGTGTTTAGTTGTGGTGCGTGCTACCATATAATCATATTATCACTAAGAATCTTGTAAGTGCTTCTTCTATGTTTTAGTCTGTATGAAAAAAAAATGAGAGAAATTGCAAGGGAAAAGTTTTGCTCAGTCTTAAAAAAAAAAAAAGGGAGAAAATGTTTATATTTGGGTAACATTTCCCAGACAACTGATTATTATGTCTTTCATTTATCAAGATTAATTACAGCCGATATGGTGAACCTGTTGAAACTTTTCCTGTAGAAAGCTTTAAAATGGAAGAGAACAAACTGAACAAATGTACTTTCTCAGCCAGTCTATTAAAATCAATGCAACTTGAATTTAAACAACCACTAGAAATGGTGTAATGGGATTTAAATTATGCTGCTGTTTAGATCTTACCTACACACTAAGTTGTACTAAGTGTGATAATGATGTGTGTGGCTTGAAAATTTAATTAGTTCCTGCTGCTGCAAGGTTATTTATAGACAAAACCCAAAGAGTTAAGGATGCCAAGAACCTCCACCTCAGTCCAAATCCTTAAGGGCTTGTTGACACTGTATGGTAGAGCAATGTGAAAGATCGCCTGGCTAGCACTGTCCAAGCCAGTTCAGCCCTTACAGCAATGCAATTTTCCAGTAGATTAATCATCTTGGACCCTGAAGCAGCAGCATATGAGCATGACAGTACTGATTTGAAGCCACATCTCCACATAGCACTGAGCCCCTTAAGTCCCAAGTTGGTACTTACAGAACTAGCTTGAGAGCATCTTCACTCAAAAAGAAGCCTTTACTGCTTATAGACTGCAGGGGAAAATAACCTGGCTTATGAAGGGAACACAGTATGGAAGAAAGTGAAGCTAACAGTAGTAAATTTCTCCCTATAACTTTACTCTGCAGTGGTTCCTTCAATTAGATAATCATTGTAAGCTAGCTGTGTAATAGAGGAAATATTTATGCAGGTAATCCAGTGTACTTTGGTTTTGGTTTGCAGTGGAACTACTTATGATACCAGTGCGTTGTCAGATACGCCATTTTACATCTTGTCTACAATTTTGTCAGTTACACACACTTATTTCTATAGATAAAAACCAAGGGAAAGAGATTTAATGATGCTAAACATCTTCATTATGCATCAAGCCCGCATCCTTCCTTTCCCCTAAAAGCGTGAAGGATTTTGGTCTTCTGCTGCTCAGAAGCAGAATTTGAGTAGTTTCTGCTGCTGCAGAACTTTGCTATTTATAATATCCCTAAGAATCCAGTGTGTGTTCATTTGTGCATGACAAAGGTGAGGTCCGGCTCCTAGGTAGGCTGCTGGTGATAAAGCAGATACACGTCAGACAGTTTTACAAGACTCTCAGCCCTGTCATTTGGTCCCACTGATCACCTTCATTGCTAACCAAAAACATCAACCTGTGGGGACGTACCAAGGCTGTGAGGCAAAGAATACACTGTGCTTTGGTCACCTGCTGCTTTGCAGGGTCCTCCTTTCCTGTGTTTATGTTACAGCTTCTGTCACTGCAGGGGTGTTTCCCATGCTACGCCTTGCTTCGTGAAAGTGAGCCAAATTCACTGCTGCCTAGTTCTGTTACCTGCAGGGGGGTGTTGTGAGGATGTTGGCCTCTTGCATTAATTCTGCTTACAACCTGGAGCAAGTTGCAAGCAGATTTATTTATTTTATTTAAGAAGTGTAATTCAAAGTTAAAAACCAATCAAACAAAAAAACCCAACAAAAACGGTGAAACAAAGCAGCATAGCTTAGTAAGAACTGAGCAAAGTTATGTCTCTATTTCAGAAAGGATTGAGTGGGGTGCTTGTTTTCTACTTATGGTGAACAGAGGTCTTCCACCCTCAGTTCAGATTCTGGGCAGGACCTTTGGGGTTCAGACTTTGAGCTTTATTGGTAGAAATACATTTTCTCTTGGGCAGCATTTGGAAATGGTGATTGACCTTTGTAGAGTGAATCTGTCAATGAAATGGCGCAATTAAAGCAGCCCCGAGCACTTGGTTAGAAATGAACCACGACTGTGAAACCAGCTCCCCAGAGTGATGCTGCAGTTCACAGATGTGTTCATGTTAGGGTGAGCATGTAATGTAGTCACTGTGCTGATACTGTCTGTCTTGTGATGATATGAATCAAAAGAACTTAATTTATTCAGTCAGTAGCTCTCTTGTACTTAATTAGTGCTAATTGTTCTAATCAGGTTAGAGAAGAGGATGAAATTAATATTTTCTGCAAGAAATTTTTTCCTGCTCTCTTTCTTTGAAAGCAGTATAGGTACCTCAAGTTTATTCCGCACAGGGAAGGACAGCAGGAAGCCATCAAGAGGGATGCAGCATATGCACAGAACTATTACACAGATTTGTAAGAGGACCCTTAGTGACACAGAAGCAGGAGACTGTACTGTCCTCTCTTCTTCAGAATACTAAGTCATGCATGCACTTTTCCTGTAAATAATGGCACATAACTGACATAGGACAATAGTAGTCTTATATCTAGAAGTGACTCAAAATATTAGATTTTGCACAGCCTGCAAATCCACAAAATGTTAGTATTTGGAAAGGGAAAGCTCTGAATTCTAAATAGAAAATGTTTCTCTTTACTGAGAATTCAGTAGTTCATTAATCGTTAAAAGAGAGCTTTCATCTAAAAGTCACTGAAAACTCAGTTTTATGTCCAACCCTTATAATACTTTGTGTTGGCACAGTGTGCAGTAACCACACTCTTGTGCCACCTCACTTCACTAGGTGCTCTGGTGTCCTGCTTGTAAAGGTGGGAGTAGTCTGCAAGCACGTTATGCACAACCGAGACAACTGCTTAGTGCTACTGAGTAAACCTCTCATTCATTTGCTAAAGAAAAATACTGTTTAAACCTGCCTGTGAACTCAAAATTCAAGTAGTTTCTTTTTTTTTTAAAGCACTGTCATTTAAGACATACAAAGAAAAATGGCCTCGAGGAAACCACCTCCAACCCATTGCAGAAGCTTTGTACAAACAGTTTTCAATTACTCATTCTGGCTGCACATTGGGTAAAATGATTTAGATAATCTGCTATACATAAATGGATTGGTGGGGAGGATCACCAGATAGTGTTGCACCAGTCTACGTCATTTCTGGATGGCCTCCAAAGGCAGGAAGCAAAAACAACAAATGCTGAGCAGCCTGTTCCTCAGAGAGCATGGTGAGGCATTGGCTCAGGCAGCTGCCCACCCGGAAACTTTCCTTTCCAGGGCATGAGTAAAGTTCTGTGCAGCGGCATTCTTGAGAGCTTGTCAAAAACTGCACTCCTGCTGTTCTCTCGCTTCACCAAAGCCACAATTTTTATAGGCTGGATACAGTTAGACCAAAAGAAAGAGCTGCTGAAGTCACATTTCATCATGCAATCAGGGTAGTCATATGAACAATGTGAGCATTTTTTAAATGCTACAGTCTGACAGCTGTCCTTGTGCCTTTGTGGTTTCTGAGGTTTGCTCAGTGTTTAGTATCCAAATGCAAAAAGCAGCAGCCAGGTAATATGCAGGGAGGAACATTCTTGTGCCTCCTCAACTTGTAAATTTCTTTATATTTAATATTTTGCCTCTCAGTCAGTTTTCCAAACTTTTTTTCACCCATGTTTCCATAGTTCATCCAAACCATTTTGTAAAATTTACATTTGTTGAGGTTATCATACTTAATTGAATAAATACTATAATTGTGACTGATTTCACTATTAATTTTAGGGTATATGACCACATTATTTCAAAGCAAATTATGATATCTTGCAATCTTTGGATTACAAGTATAACCCAGATCTCAAATCTGTAATTACTTTGGACCTGACAGTCCAACTCCCAAAGACAAAATCTTGATAGAAATGTCCATGTCCTTTGGTCTTGTTTTTGAGGTTTGCTTGTTTCCCTTTAAGCTTAACTGCAGGTCACTGTTTTATGAGTTACAAAGTTGGGTTTTTTTAATCAGATGGTGGTGGGGAATATTCCAGGAATCGCTTAAGAAAAGAAGAAAAGCACATTTGAAAGAAGAAAACCCGCAATATTCCTCAACAGAACGTGACATCAGCAGGTAATGCATTCAGATTAACTGTTTAATTGTATTGAAGCAGAGTTAGAATCATTCTGAGCCATAACTTTTGTGCATTTGTTGGGTATACTCATATGAGATGACTGAGCTCAATACTGAAGAGAAGTACCAGTTTGGTTTGTCCTCAGAGAAAATACCATCAAACCAATGCATTGCACAATCCAGTAAGCGTATCAGCACAGGGAGATAGGTCTGGAACTGAGAATATTGCAAGCTTTTACTTATAAAGCTTCGTAACAAGAGGAATAGGGCTGGCATAAATACAGTCAAGAGATCTGAACGCTAAAGCATATTGTATGTTCTACATGCAGTAATGGATACCTATAAAATCCCCAACATTTTCTTTATAACTCTCTAAAACATGACATTTTCATAGAAAAGGGGAAACTATCAGAATATAAATAAAACAAGAAGGCTTTAAATACACATCTGAACATTTAATCTGTGTCCTTACACAGATGGGTCTATTCACCATAGACTGAAACAGAGGACACAGGGACCCTGGGCCTTTCATTTGTTCAGTATAACAACTTGCAATCTATAAAAATCCTCCTTCCACTGAATTCCAGTATGCAATTTTTTACTTTAAACTGTGAAAATATTCCAGTCAACTTCATATTTATATGCAGTCAGTTTCTATTTAACTTTTCTGCTGGTCCTAAAAATGTACAAATGTTTGTTTAAAAATAGTTTTATTAAAATTAAAGGGGGAGAAAAACATGGGATCATCTAACTTGGTCTGGATTTTCTAAAATATTTTCAAACAGAAGAAGCCATAACTATACACAAGAAAGTGCTTAATTCTTTGCATGCCTCCTTGCTACAATTTTAACTGTTGAAGAATGAGAATAAACCTCAGAGTTCTGTTGTATTTCTTGTCCCTTTTACACTGTGTCATGCTTTCAGATGCTACAGAACCAGTAATTTTAGAGTGCACCATCATTTAGGAGAACAAAAGAAAATACTACGTTATTATTGTGGTTTTGCTACACCTGGTGAAAATAACAATAAAACAGGCAGTTTGGGCCTTCTGCATACTCCGTTTTGTTTCAAGTTACCTCATCTGAGAGAAGGCTGTACATCCCTTTAACAGACAGAGGATGTCTCTAGAAAGAGATGGTGCCAGAGAGAAACTGCTGTGGCTTATGCAGCTGCTCTATCAGATTGATTCTTCCCAGGAGTTAGATTCATTCTAGTCATTAATGAAACCTCCACCCAGTCACAGTAAGCGGAATTTGCCCTAACTTTAGAGTCAATGCAATGGTCTCATGATGCTTTAGAGCCTGGAAATGCTTCTATTCTAGAAAAGCTACTACGTATGTCTATCTCTGTTTCCTGCAAGATAGCCCTTTCTGAGAATAACAGTTTTATAAATATATATGGGCACTGCTGCCTTGAACTGCCAAGCCTGTATGAACTGCCTGAGAGCAGATCGGTTGCTGGGGAGGGAACAGTAATAGTAGCAACCACCTCAGTTTCTCACACAAATGCTGTGGCAAAAAGAAGTTACCTTCTATATCAACGCCATCAAAGTCTCACATTCATTCCATCCCGGCTGCCTTTACTTAGCAGCTGTGTGTCCCTCAGTGTGAGAAGAGATTTCTGTTATGTTGCAAATAGAGACACTTGGATTCACCACAACCTGAAGACATCCTGATGTGCAATGGCTGTCACCTGATTATGATAATTCTAGTCTTCCCCGTTCCATGCTCCCCTTAGGCTAAGCCATGAAGTGGAGCCTTGCTGCATGGCACGCGGAGGAGCCAGACTTCTCCTACATGGTTTCTCCACTTGCCCGTAGTTCCTATTCTGTTGCAGTCTATGCAAGTCTTTTATGATTTCATGAGATTAAGCAACAATCTTAGAAGAGAGAAATCGGGTTTTGTCTTCAAGTGCGTGCCTTAATCTGTAATTTCTCTTGGTTTGTAGGCAAAAGTCTATTCCTAGCTTAAATAACTATTTCCTCCTTCAAACAGGTTTATCCAGGCAAGTTAGAGCTGCCTGCACCAACCAGCATGAACCTTCCCAACCACTCTTTATTAATCATCTGAAAACTTTACTCTCAAATAGGTTCCAATATTAAATGATAAAATTAACTGTATACCAGCCACCCTGAACAGGCATGAAAAACTGTAAATAACTGAGATTTTAAGGCATGAAAAAAGGAAGGGGGAAAAAGAAATGAACAAAAATATATTTTAAAAGTTATGTGAGGATACGTTGAGGTCTGAGATGAAAGCCTTTGTGGGGAGAGTGCCACAGGGAAAGTACTCCCTCTACTATACACATACTCCTTCCCACAGCTCGTAACACTGCTGCCCCCTCTCCTATATGCTTCCTGCATGGGCACCTCCCATCATATTTTAGTATTGCATTATGTTCCTGTTCAGAGGAGAAGGCTGTGTCCTTTTCAACAGCTCTAGTGGGGCCTCCTTTCAGAACTTCTCCGATAAGAAGTTTGAAAACTATTTCAGAGGCTGGCAGGCAGTTTCTGGTTTTACTGCTACTGAGGTTTTTCTGACTTTCTGTGTTTTATGAAGTAGGTTCATCTCTTGAATTAGAAGAAAGTTGTGTAAACAGAAAATGTATTCAATACTTCTAGCCACCATATAAACATGCTCAATGGTCATGAAGATAGCAAAGATTTTTTCTTACATTTATAAATAAATGTAAGAAAAATAATGTGTGAAGGATGGAGACTCTTAGAGGGTAACTTATTTAAGATATGGAGTAACTTACTAAAACAAAATACTGTAGGCTCTTCAGGTATAGAGTAAAAATATACCAGGCAAAAAGGGAAGTAAGAGTTAGTTTCCATCATATATTGATGTCATGTACTGCCTTTTCTTACCCGAGGGCTTAAGAAACAACAGAGCTGTTTCTAAAAGTACCCATTCTCAGTGAACTGAGTGGAAGTACTCAGAATCACGGCTACTCCTTTACTGGAGTGCGTGGTTATATTTTCATGATTTTACTAAATAGGTACCTGTTTTTCTAGCATCTTTCTGATCCCTGTGCTCCCAGGTAGTGGAATAACAAGGCTGGAAGGAAGGGTGGTGCTGGGCACTGTATCTCTGGGCATAGAAACACTTCTGACCACAGTACAGGAGCTGGCAGGGATAATCTGCTATTTAGGTTGGTATAAATGCTAGACTACGTCAACACGTCACTTGCTGTCTGGTCTGACTGATTCCCAGAGCTAATGTACATAAACATCCTGCCTCTGTTTCCAGGAGACTGAAGCCAATGTAACTATTTAATATTAACCTTATGAAAAAGAGATGCAAACATATTAATGAAGGACTGGCACCATGATTAAAGGTTTTCCTTCTTTTCCTAAAGATTTGTGTACTTTTACACCAGATGTAAAAAGTATTTACCATAATATCTCGGCATAAACTGTTCCTTGAGGCATGCTGAAGACAACATACTACCCTCTTCTATACTGAATTGTGTACGCTGTATTTTGTGTTCAGCCTAAAAATCTGGTCCTAGAGCAGCTCTGAGCCTGAACAGAGTCACATGTTGTGATTAGACTTTTGCAGAATATTTGCATCCCTAAAGGACCACATGCTCTGTGAGCCCAGTGATGATGAAACACAGTGGGAGCTGTAATACCTTCTTTGGTTTGTGATCTAACCCTTGCCAAATAGCTAGCTAGGGCTTCTAGACTTCTGCCTCCAGCAGCTCATGATTCCAGGGTTCTGCTGTTCAAATTCTGGATGAACCTCACGTTGTTATGACCAAGACTAATCCCAGAATCAAGTAAGATAAATTAATCATAGGCCTGTGCAGTTGGGACAAAAATGGAAATGAGACATTTTCAATCTTAGGGTCAGAAAGGAGTCTTAGTTACACGCTGAGTCTGCACTGCCTGCACGTCACCAGTCTATCCTGGAGAAATTCCTCTTTGAAAGCCAGGGCCTGTAGAGGGCTTTCAAGGAGAGCAGTGGTCTTGAGTTCCTGGTGCTAATGAAGCCATCTATCTCTGGTCAGCTGTTGCAGTGGTGAATTCCTTTGCTCTAAAAAATAAGTGCTTATGTTTTCCATGTAGATTTGTGTGCCCACTTAATCTTCTTTTGTTTTTGTCTGCTCAAGCAAAAAGTCTTGTATTAAAATTATTTTTCTTCTGTATAGATACTTGCGGATTTAGAAAGTTCTCTGCCATTACCCCAATTGTTACTTGGATATGCTAAATAAAGTAGTGTCATCTACTGCTACTAACATCACCTTTTTCAGCCTGCTAAAGAGAAAGTTGAGGAACTAATTCATCAATTGCTTGCTTTTCAGTCCTTTAATTGTTCTTGCAGCTGTGATGACTTCCATGCTTTGGACTTGCAGTAGGAAATGCTTTATACCACACCCTTGCTCCTACATACTGTTTGATTGCTATTGTAAAGATCACAGATTGTCATAGTCCTCTAGAAGAAAATCAAGCAAATGTGGGCAGGGAATAATTTTACACAGTAGCTTTACAGTGAACTGGACAGGGACACAGATAAAACTAATTTTTAAGGACAGCACTTCCCTTCTGCATTTGATAGTTTCCTGTTCAAAATTATACAAAGCAATCTAATCCTTTTTTACTGTTCCCCTATCCAAATCACTTCCCAGACTTCTGATAGACTTGGGGTTGTCAGCATCGCCAGCCGCCTTCCCCAAAAGTGGCAGGCAGGAAAAGCTGACAGATAACTAGCCGACTAGCAGACAATGAAAATCTGAAGTGAAGATAACTTGGACAATTTCCTGGATAAATCAGTGAAGTAACAGTGAGAGCAAACAGCAGCTGGACTGAGAATGCAGAAAAGCAAGTGGGCATCCCTGACAACCAGTGCTCTTCAAAGACTTCCCCTTGTGCTGACTTGGTTACTTGATCAGAATTTGAAGCCTATTCAGTATTGGGATTCAGACCGAATTCAAAGTAGAATAAAGGGTAAAAATACATTTTATCTGCCCCAAGACAAGACATCTGTAAGTTGCTAAACTATCCCTCTAACTAAATGCAAATTATTGTAGGTTTATATTAAAAAATTTGATGGGACAGGTGATACACATTATAAAATGATAACGTATGCATGTTTTCATCATGTGCTGCCTGATGACTAGAAATTGAAGGCATTTGGTCTTGTTTGGACTATTTTAGATGTGAAAAAGAGGCAAAGGCTGTGTGCCAAGCAGCTTGAATGTTGGGGTTTGACAAAGTCACTCAAGGAGCAAAAAATCTCTTTTTCCAGATGCCCACCAGGAAGAGTTCTTAGCTGTATCTCTTGGCTTACCTGGATTGGAAAGTGTGTATAGTAAAGGTAAACTAGCTGAAGTCTTTTTCTGAAGACTGTATTTTGTTCATGGGCTTCTAAATATGTGTGAACACTCTGTAGCATGAACCTAGGTTAAATTCTGTGACAATCTCAATCAGTAAGAACAGGAAAATTCTTGGAGTCTATTATTCAATTGTATTTCAGTAACTGAAGGTAGATGGTGCAGGAACACGTTAGAAACTGAAGTACAAGTCACCAGCAGTACTAGAAGCAGACAAAAGGCTTATAAAAACAGATGGACTGCTGTGCAGTTATTACTGAGACTAGCACAGTTTGTTACCTGAAACGGAGACATCCTGTCATTGATGCACTACGCTCAAACACCTACTAAGGGGAAAACCCTAGTTCTTTAGAAATAACTAGGAGGGCAAACTGCACGTGAAATTCCTTAGCTTGCCTGGGTACATTCAGAACTAACTAAATCTTGTTCATTCCTGTATTTTTATTCCTGTTTATTGCTTTCCAAGTGATAAATGAATAGTACTCTGCTCACATAATCTCACGTGATATAATGCTGTCGTCAAACAAAGGAAAGAAAGGCAGGAAAATAAAGGCCCTTTACTATCTGAGTACAGGAATGCAAGGATATTCCAATAGATCAGTACCACCAGAGCAATGCCCGTGTTCCTTTCAGTAGTGGATTTCCCTAAACAAGTTTGAAGCAATGACATACTTGCATAGAAAGTTATGTGGCCATAAAGCTGTTATACATATAGGCAATATAAACTAAATATGAAAAAAAATCAGGCCAGGAGAAACATTGTAAGTACATCTATGACAAATGCTAATCACAGCACACAGCATAATCATCACTGCAATATCAATGACATACACTAATACTGCATACTGATCCCAGATTTTAAGTCTAATTAGATGGGTTTTTACAAAAAGCTTAGTTCTAAAGGAAAACTAGGTTTTTCCAGGGCCAATAGATGAAATCTACAATGTAAGAAAGACAAACTGTTCCACCTGGCGCTCTGTTTCCAAAGAGCGTGCAGGGGGCCACAAGCTGAGGCATTAGGCATTTGGTTTGTAATTTTAACCAGCCAATCTTTTATGTACAAGCAAAAGAAGAAAGATCATTTCTAGATCACTGCCATATTCACACTATTTACCCTTTCATGTTTTTTTTTTATTCTTTCTTTTGTCAGGGTACTGATTTTAGAAATGAATCATTGCAGGAGGTTCTCTGTAGTTTGAGTGGTTTTTCTGGAAAAGATTTTGCTGTTTCACAAATTGGAAAAATATTTTTCATTCTGAAATGGCTCCAGACCTCATTAAATTAATAGCTTTTCCTGGTTCCAAGATAGCAAATCTTCTCTGTGTTCATTTTCCTCTCATTTTATAGAGCTAGCCTGCTTAGCTAGGAAGATAGTTTAGCAGAAAGAAGGATGTCTGAGAGTAGCATTCATTGCTTGAGAAGTCAGTGCAAAAACAGCCTTTGAAAGTTTGACTAATTTTTTTTTAAACAGAAAAAGTGAAACTGTGGCACCCAGTGTCTAATTGCTATTAGATGTGAAGGGAACAAGAACTGGAGTATCTGCATTTGACTGTAATCTCATTCCAGCGGAAGAACAGAAGTGTGGCAGAATTAAAGAGATAGCCATTGGCTGTCTTATTAAAGCATAGCCTAGCAATATTTTTTTGATTATTACAGACTATACTGCAAGCCTGGAGAAAGAAGAAAGGGTACTCTGTTATGCTTACCTATAGATAACTGTTAAAGGAGCATCACTCCTTACTTCTGCCCTCTCCTTCCTCTTGTCCTTTTGAGGTAGTGTCATGAATTAACAGGACTTCCACCATGTAACTTTACCCACATCTTAACCAGCAGTGTTTTTGCCCAGTAAACCTATTGTATTTTCCTTTCCTTTGACAACACAGACCAGCCTGAATTTCTCTTCACCAGCACATGCAGTTCTCTAGCATTTTGTTATTCTGATGCAACTACATTACTATGGGCCTTGTGATGAGCAAAGTATCGCTGCTGTATATATGGTAACTAGTAACTCAGAAGTTAACAGCATTAGTTCATAGAGTACAATATTATTTGATACTGTTTTTTATCCTCAGGTACCATACAAACTAATTATTCTTTATACAAATGTGATTACTCAAGTTTCTCCAGATAGCTTATTATTGCTATTTAATAGTGTAACACTGTAGGGACATAAAGAGTGTTTTTTCCATTATATACCAGTTGTCAGCAGGTATGTCATAGTGTCAGCCGGACTCCAGGACAAAATCCCTGCTCATATGTTATCTCACAGTGCAGCTTATGATTCCATATGTGCACCCTGTGCTACCTTATGCTAGAAGTTCTTTTATAAAAGGGGCACTTAAGAGCATTAGAAAAGGTCAGTGGAAAACGTGAAGCAAAAGTTCATAGATTTAAGTCCATGAGAAACTTAGGTGGATGGCCGATTCAGGGATAAAGTGCTGTAGCTGGCTAGATCATATACAATCTAAAACACACAAAACACATACATTCAACATCTTTCCTGCTTTATAAGAAGGGGAAAAAAAGGAAACATTACTTTTTGTGCTGTGACTTAACATAAACTTAGCTAGTTAGTTTGCACTTTCCTAGGAGTCCCTAAAAATAAACCGAAAACATCTTAAAACTACTTAAGGCAAATAGAATGGCAGGAAAACTCTATTGTTTCCAAATGTGCATTGAAAAAAATGAGTAAACGTGGGGCTCCTCTATAAGAGAGTCTTAATGGAAGAACTTACTGAATTCTGACTGAAGTCATATGAGAGTAACAGAGGGAGTCTTGATAACAAGATTTTATCTGTCAGTACAAAGGCAACACCTCTTAAGTTCCGATTAGATGTTTCAAACTGCAACTAATACACTTCCAACACATCACTTAATGAAAACTTAATGAAAAGGCAACACAGACTAATAAGGTCTGTCTCCTGTGCCACTTGTGCTTTGTATAATATGAAAACCATGGCAGAAAAAAAAGTTCGAACAGTTCGCTGTCTGACCCACTCTGAAATATCAGGCTGTTCCTGACCACAGCCAGGCCAAAATTCAGGTTAAAGATGTAGAAATGTATTTATCAAAAGGGAGTGAAAACTTGGAACTTAGTTGTCAAAGGTAGACTAATGACATTCTGCATGTAAATACTTTAAATTTTTTAGTTAATTCAAGACTCTTCCCTTGCTGCTGCAAAATGAAAGTGCAAAACCTTTAAGTTTTCTCCTCTAAAGCAGGTAAATGTGGTGCTTCATGTGGGCCCTTTTACTTGCATACGTCCCAAAGTTAGTTCACTGTTTAAAAAAAAAATATATTAAAAAGTCATGTACTGTTTCTGTATCAGGAGTGGCAAGGGAATATTGTCGATAAGTGTAAAATAGAAAAAAATATACCATCTGAAATATCCTTCCACACTTTGAATATGCAAGTTGCAAATGAACGTAATCAGTGTGTGATTCTGGGCAGATGTTGCATGGTTTCCTGTAAAACCTTCTCATCTTACTTGAGTAAGAGTAACAAAGTCTTTGAGTAAGCTTTTCTCAGGCCCTGTGTAATCAGGTACAGTTTGAGGAAAGGTAATACGGGCATATCTTTTGAGGAGGTCCTTATTCAGGAAGGATGTAAAATCTAGCAAAGGTTTCTATGTCTTTTGGGTACAACTAAGAAAATATGCAGCTGCCAACTCTTAGTGAATCTTACCTTGGCCAGCTGCACTTGGAGTTTGTTCTCTGCATCGGCTACTTCAGCAATACGATTATTAAAAGCCAAGTTGGTGTTGATGAAATGATTCCACATCTCCTCAGATATGCTCTCCAATCCAGCCTCTGTATCCTCTTTGAGCTTGACAGAGCTAGCCCTTGCATGTTGAGAGCGCCTGATGTTGTCTTCACTGAATTTAGCCCATGTTGCAGGAACTGAAACACTAGTAGAGATATTCAAAATAGGAGGAAAATTAAAACAAACAAAAAACGTAGGTGAGCTATTTTCTTTCGGGAATAATTAAATGGATGGACAACATAACTGTGCAAACTGCAATCACGTACACCAGGTGATTCTATGGATTTCATACCCTCTTTTTCCTCCATAAAGCAAAGATTTGCCAGCAATGAGGAAGGTTTCTGGAGAGCTGTTGCTTTGACAGTGTTTCTATGGCTTGCTTGAATATTGTAGGTACTAAGTAAAGGTCTCGGTGGCCTTGGCATCAACTCTAAAGTAAGTAGGTTTATGTTTTGCTGTATAAAGAATGACCTTTTCTTCCGTAGTTTTTCTTTATTGATGCATAAAAATAGTTTTTCAGGTTTGAATGTCAACAACCCTGTTCTTCCTGTTTTTAATAGGCAAGGTGAAGGTCTGAGTTCATACCTGCTATATCTCAGCTGAAATTTGACTCATTTCTCTGTGCCAAGCTTCAGAGTGCTTATGATCCCAAGGGTCTTTTCCAACCTGAATGATTCTATGATTCTATGACTTTGATGGATTATTAGATTATTTAGCATGATCTCCTTTACATTGCACATGATCAAATTAGATACAAATACCATCTGCTTTTGTGAACCCAAACATTTTTCCTGAGCAAACTGAGTTGTATGTAAAGAAAACATGAGAGCCCAACCTTGTTTAGGGAAAATAAGCAAGAAGCTAAAGGAGGAGAATTGTTACACAGTTCTTCAGACAGCTCTGGTCTGCTCACAGAGCAGCCCGACCTCATGAAATATGTATGACTTGCATAATAAAGCATGTGGCTCTGACCTAGTAGCCTTCATCATCAAAAGGAATGGTAGCAGGAAAATGGATAAGGCACTGACTTAGGAGTAAGGAGAACTGGAATTTTCTCCCAGCTCCAACACTGTCCTACTGTGCCATTTGCATAATTATCTCCATCCTCTGACTTCTCCATGGATTAAAATGAACATCTCTCCTTTAACTTACAGGGTTATTACAGTTAAATTTAGTAATATCCATGAGACAAGCAGAAATGGCTCTACTATGGCAAAGCCTATGAATATAGAAAGAAAGACTGAATGTAGGGCTCCTGCCATACAAAATGCCACCCATGAATGCTCCTGCTGCGATGTCCTGAACATAAACTTTGGGATGCTTGTTTTCATGTCCAAGCTTTGAAGATGGGAATCATCATCATAATTAGCCTCATAAATCCCAGACTCAGATCTTTCCAACCAGGAGTCTACAGGGCTCTTAACTTGCAGCCTGAGCCCCTGGTTTGAAAACTGCTGGTGCTGCATAAGTTGCTCTCTTTGGAGTAAAATTCACCACTGTCTTTAAGGCATTGCTTTGCCTACCAGATCACTTTTCTCTTCACGCAGAAATATTTAGTGTATTTTATGAAAAGGTATAGATACTTTCCAGAATGAAAGGCTGAGACAAACTTTAGTCTGCATTTAGACTTTTTTCTCCACACAGAACTTTCTCCTAAGAGTTATGCCTGTATGTGCAACTCTGTAGGGAGAGGTCACTATTTTTTTAGTTTCACGTTTACTCTAGATTTTAACTGAACCCGGAGGGTAAATATTAAGAGATGCAAAAAGAAAAATTAAATTTTGTCGGGGCTTGTTTTCTCAGCGGCCTTTTTTTCCCAGTTTTTCATAGGGTATTCCTCTTTCTCCAAACTGAGTTACTGATCTTCCTAAATGATTTGGAATTCCTTACTGCTACACATTTACTTAGGCAGTTGCCTTGAAGATTTTCAGGTAACCAGCGTGATACCATAGTAAAGTGCATAAATCAGCGTACTAAACCTGAGCTGGCATTGCTTACAGCTGCTGATCCAGACAATCTCCGTGTACTTTCTGCAGTGTATTTGGGATTGGGTTTTCCCTGCCCCCTCTGTGGTCTGATGCATTATATTCGTTTTCTCATCAGAAAATTAAATTTCCAAGCAGTCTTCCATCTTGACTATCTGAAATACTTAGTACTTAATCTGTTCCTTAACATTGCTTTTTCAGCCTGTAATTTACCCGGCTGGCTCTGTTAAGGCAGAAAACACCTGCTCTGCTCCCAGGCGCTGCAGGTATGTCTCTATCTGCCAAATGGTTTCAGGAAACTATTAACGAAAAATGGTTCTTTTTTTGGATAACGGTCAGTGGGAAAAAGAGGCTGGAATGTAAAACTTACCTCCATGAATCCACTTTTTACTAGAGCTGACAAGAATAATTTTATTCATTGCTAATCCTAGAAGTAGGTAGTGTTACTAGAGTCAGCAGAATGCCTGCCAAGTTTCCTTTGGATATGCCCTCATTTCAGCAGTGAATGAGGTGATCTTTTAATGAAAAGCAGAACATAAGTAAACAAATAATACGGAAATTTTTTTCCTCCTTCCAACAAGACACAGTCATTATCATTTGAGATGGTGAAGTACATTCACCATTCAAATGCAGCTATGTTAAAGAGTGCTAAGGGAACTAACAAGCCATTAGCACAAAAACACTGCCCTCTATTGCAAGGTGCTTTTGGATTGGATGCAGGTCCTGATGAGGCCACTACAAATAAACAGCTTTAAAACTGTATATAATAGGGACATTTCAGTAATTTTAGTTCAGTCTGTAATGCTAAAGCTGTGCCAAATCTTTTTTATCATTCTGTTTAATACATATCACTGTATAGCTCAATGGACTAATCTACAAATAACCAAGCTAATTTTACAGAAAATGTATGTAGTCTCTGGTGTACGCTTGCATGCTCTTTACCACAATGCACTTAACTGTGCACATTAGCTGAATTTTTATTTTATTTGGTGTAGTTTTGAAACCTGAAGGCCACAGAACAGTGTAAATCAAAACCAGAGGGAGACATCTGCACAGTTTGAGGGCAAGGAGTCAGCTGCAACACAATTATAAACTCTCTTCCTTGCTGTAGAACTCAGCTAACTGCACATCAGTGCTGTAGGTGCTGCAGACTGCCAGCTTCTGCCCAGCTCCAACAGTGGCAGCTGTTGGGAGGCAGGGACTAATTGAGGATAATGGAGGGTTTCACACTGAGAAAACCATATGGAGGGAGAGAGAGAGTACTTCTTTCTGTATCACTTCTTAAAGATAAGGCTAGGACTTGTGCTGTAATTAGGCTACTACTTATAGCAGGGAGCACAGAAAGAGAAGGCTACAACAGCCACTCATACTCACGTCCCATCTGCTTTTTCCACTCCACAGTAAAAGCTGATGCTGTCCGATGTGTTCCTCAGGTTAAAGCATTTCTCATCAATAAAATGGGCTGAGTTTTTGTCAGAAAGATCCTTCTCCAGGGCATGCCGTGCATCTCTGTTGATGCTGTGAAGGGGAAAGGATTCCCTTAATCTGAACCACCTTCAATGCTGTTGTGCTAAATAGTTCATTGCTTTCATTTGCTTCCTACAGTGCTTAATTTCATAGTTTGTTGGCATTTACAGTGGCTTGAAAATGTTTGGTGCTCTAGTTTAGCTAGAGGGAGCTGCCGTACCATTCATCTCTTCTAGCGAGTGCTCCCCAGGGATCTGTATTTAACTCACTGCATTTAATAATGTTTGTCATTTTGCTGACAGGCAACCACAAGGGTGAAAAACAACAGGTTGTTGTTCTGTGGTGTGAAGGAAAGCCTCAGAGCAAAAGGGGGGAGGTTTTCAGTGATAACCTTCATGGCAGCACAGCTGTAAGTGAGAAAGAAAAGGACAGACCAAAGTTGTGCTTTCCCATCTCTCCCAATCTGGGAGGCCATTTGACTTAGCATAATTCAAATTGTACATCGCTGGTAAATCTGCTGATCTCGGTCACCAGGCAGGAAATATGCTGCTCCATCTCTGCTTTCTTACCCCCAGGGAATTTTTTGAATAATTTAATCTCCTCTGGCTCTTCCAAAAGAGGGGAAGGCCTGGCAGACCTTGGGCAGGCATGAGAGTAATATGGAAGTCTTGCTTTCCAGTGCATCAGGAAGACAGCAGATATACGGACACTTTTGCAAATATTGCTGTTTCTGTGATGTACTTGCCAATTGGCGTTACTATTGGCCTGCCTGATCTGGGGACAGAACTGAATCAAAGGTAATCAAAAATGCCAGGCTAAAGAGCTAGACAGAGTTTATGCCAACAAATGTGAACTCAGCTTTTATCTGATCATATACCCAATAAATTACAGTAGTGGGATGAACTGCAGAAATGCATATAACCTGACCCGTGCAAGTTCTGAGTGCCATTAATAAGAACAATAATTTTTAAAATCTACTTACATCTTTCTCCTATTATGTAATAATCAAGAACTGTACAATTTTCTCTTCTTTGTGAGTACTTGAACTGTTTCTTTTGAGAATCATGTCATATAAACATGACTTTAAAAATTTGTCAGTTCTGTGTTAACAGAACACTGTATTCAGAATAGTTTTAGCTAATTAAAATAAGACTTAAATATAACTTGCATTTGCAAGGATATTTGTGTACTTTCAAAGAAATAAAATGTATTCCAGAGCCTCCCATTAAAAAGTGTATAAATATACATAACAATAATAATAAAAATTAAAAGTCCATTCCATACCTCATCTCATACCTTATGATGTCCTTAGATTCCTGTTTATCAATAATAAACTTCCTTTCAATTTAGTTTTGTAATTAAAAAAAAAAAAAAATTCCATTTGAACTTCACTCCCATGTGCCACATAACTGGCATAACTAGGCTATAATTTTGGTGTCCCTAATTTTAAGGAAGGATTTCAGATTAAACAGTTAAAAATTGAATCACCATCATCTTTAAATAGCAAGTATTGCTTTAACATAAAAACTCTATCATTGGTAAGAATTATAAGTGGCGGGCAATGAGCATCTAACAGGCAAAGTCTCTGCTTTTTTGCCTTTGCTGTTTTCAATCTGTCATTAGATACTACTGACACCAAATTCAGCTTTCCTGTCTTTAAAACGGGAGGGAAATGTAAAGTCTTACCCCAGCTGTTGACTGATTTTCTGGGCAAGTTTTGTCAATGTTTCTTGACAGTCCTTGTATACATCAGCCTCCTACAGTGGAAAATACACAGTGTCAGGGCTTTCATCAAACTTTACTTCTTTTAGGCAATTTACCCTTTTTATTCTGCATTCTAGATGTCGCACCCATCTTGCATCTCTCAAATACAGTGTAGGTCAAGAATGGATCTGATTTGATCCCTCTCTTGCTCAGTGCTACAAATTTGTACCTTTTGACTTGGGTTTGTGTGGCTTTTTGTATTATATCAAACGTGTCGGTAGATTTTATTGGATAGAGTCACTCTAATAAAGTCAAATTTTGCTTGGCTTAAGTATAATGAAGATACTTGAAACATGAGCCTTAATCCATTAAACTGCCCTCTCTAACTACTACATTTTTCTAGAACATTACAAATATTTTGCTCATAGTGAAGTAGGTTGAAAATATATCTGATTTCAGAAACGGGCTCTCTAAGGAGGTATATTGTAATAGTCTTCAAAACTATAAATATTAGTCAAAGAAAGTCAAAGCTGGGTTCTACTCAGCTTTAAATAAATTTTAAAATACTCTGACCAACCACACTGAAAACTATGCAAACATAGTAATTATGGTCTCTCAAACAATATTATGGTGTTCCAGCCTCTTTCCTTTTTAAAAACTCAGCTTTAGCCCAACATACCGCCTTACCTAAGCATGTACTCTTTTGTGAGTTTTCAAACAGGGAATAAAGTATTTTAAATTATTTGGAAGTCATCAAAACATCCCAAATTCAAAAATGTAGGCTCTGTCTCTATACTTGGGCAGTATGTGCAGGATTGACAACATTGTTAGAACAGGCTTTCCTGTTACTACAAAATGAGCCTTTGTTGTCCTTTATTGTCACTGCCTAGGTTGCTCCATAGAGCAGTGCTTAGGAAGATCAGGCAAATAGCCTTTATTTTTCATTTTGAAAAAATAATTATTTCATGTGTTCATGTGCAACACATAGCAGCGTTTCATCCTGTTCTGAATTTTCATGCTAAATTAAGCGCTGAAATACTTAAGCTAATATATATATGCTCCTTGATTCTTTGTTAAAGCTCTAAAACTCCATGTTGCAGGCGGTAGGTTCTGAACAAGCACCTCAGTCATCCAAGTGCTCTGCACATCTTTCTGTGTCCAGAAAAGTGCTTGAAGCAATGCCATTGCCCCATAATGTTCTTCCCTAGTATTTCTGTTCTTGTATACATCCAATATAACTTCTGTTACATGTGATTTGATAATTACTTTTTTATTTAAAAGATTTAGCAATCCCTGCTATCCATCTCATTTTCTTTGTTCAGTAACACTACATATATATATATATATATAGCAAGGCAGTAAAACAGCATTTTATACTGTAAGCCCTAAGAGCTTCTGAAATTTTATAGACCATAGCCCAGAAAATAATCTTGAGAAATGTTTCTACCTTGTTTTATAGGATCAGGGAAGATAGAACTGGACAAGACCTCACAAAGATGCTAGGCTATTCCTTTTGCTCCAGGAAGGATGAATAAAACATTAACCATCTCCTATATAGAGTTTTACCAAATTTCTTCCTCTTTTCCCCTTCTCAGTCTTCCAAATGAATGAAAGGAAGAAATTATTGCTATTTTTTTAACCCTGATTATAAATATTTAGTTGGATTCTAGTTATTTCCACGGTTTGAAAAAATAAGCTGCTAAGTTTGATCTTACCTTTATGAGGTTCTTTTCCACATCATCATGAACTAAGTCTATACCCTTCCGCTGCTCACGGTGGTACAAGCATTCGAGGGCTATCTGCAAGCAAACCAAGGAATGTTTGCAATAGGCTCAGTACTGCATTGCAGAGTGAAACTTTGAACCTCGCTGAAGGGGCCACTGAGCTGACATGTTGTGAGAGTCGGTTGGAAGATCTGCATTGTCTCAACCTTGTCATCAGGGACGTAGACAATAAGGTACCCCGAAAGTTAGGCTAACATCTTGACATGAGTCTGCAGTGGCCTGCCTGAGACACAGTTGCTGTTCCCAAGTATGGAATGCGGTCGCCATGGATACAAAAGGTGCAAACACCCTGGGATGGAGAACTGTGTGGTACGAAGAGGACCATGCTGTTCTCTGCTACCAGGGAAGAGCCTGAGCTGCTAGAGATAGCTGCATAGCTGCTGTCAAGAAAGATTGATCACAACTGCTGTTTCAGTATCGATGAAGAAATTATGAACTTTAGGTGAACTTTGCTCACTATAATGTGATTATAATACAAAAACACACCTCCTGGTCAAACCTCCCCACCTCCAAGGCAGACCACACCTCCGAGATTCCCCCCTGAGCATGCAGGGTAGCCTCGCTCGAGAAAGACGGGGATAGGATAATGAATTCCTAAAAAATACCTGAGACAGAGGAGGAGCAAGGCGTGTTGCTTGGCATAAAGATGGCTCCTTAGCAACCAAAGTTTTGAAGCTTCCCCACCAAGGACCACAATGATCGTTAGGACCAGTGGGACGCTGCCTGGTCCTGGGACCATAGGGACGCCTTGGACTTGCGGTGGTAGCTATCTTTCCTTTTCCTCTCTTTACCATTTCCCTTTTTCCTCTCACCCTCTTTACCTATTCCATGCTGCTTCATGGGCAAAACAATAAAGTTTCACTGTTTGATTGAAGCAAACCCCTTTGGCGTGTTCACCTTAATTTTAGACTTCGAGATCACAGCAAACGAACCATCACCCATCCACTGAGTGGACCATGACACATGTCAAGTAATGAACATCTACTGAGGGTGGAACAGAAGAGGAGGTGGTTTCATTGCGCTTGACTGAACCATCTTAATGGTGCATCCCTACTTACCTGTTACTACACACTTTACGGATTAGCTGCCACCATGGCTGCCATTTGATTAGATGCTTATTAATGTGCAGCAAAGCCCGCATCTCAGCATGCCCAAGCTTTGTTGTGAATTGTGTGGATGAAAACATCTGTGTTGTTCTACGCTCCTCCACAGCAAAATCATTTAATCTCATCTCCCCTCATCGTCCCTTACCCAGTACCTAAGTTTGAAAGTTTCAGACCTATACAAAAGACTGACTGCTGAACTACGGGCATTGAAGAGGGAATCCATTTATCCTGCCCCAGCAGGTTAGCTTCACTCTTAATGTCTCGCCCAGTTGCTTAGAACCATACTAATACATAAACAGCATTAGCTGGCACAAAGCCTTTCAGCAGAAAATGTTCCCTGAATGGAAAGCATCCTCAGCCTGCCACTCTAGTCAGTACAGATACAGACAATTCATTATTGAATACTGAATTTTGGTTTTCTATTTGTACCTGCCTAGAAACATGATAGGCATAGCTTCCATCAGCAGTATTCCAGATGTTTATGACTCTGGTTTTTCTGTTTATGACTCTGCTTATTTTGAGTTTTTGCTAGCATCATTCATCGACTGTGTTTTTTCCTGTTGTAATTAATTTGCCTTTAAGATTCTGGAGAACTTCAAAATGAAACGGAAATGATACACTGTCCTAAGTGAAAATATTATTTTCACCAAGCAATAGCAGAAAATTCAGAGCTAGAAAAAAAAAAATTGGGATATTGCAGCTTACAGGCCCATCTTCTGCTCTCCTGTAATATACGGAGCAGACAGGCCAGCGCCTGAGGGAAACTCAGCCTGCTGGAACCTCAAGCAGAATGGAAGGAAAAGAGGGCATAGAAATGTCTTGATAGGTTTCTTTGTTGACTTTTACATTAAATCCCATGGTGGCCAAGTTTCACTCTTACTGAGAGTAATGTTTCACTGAGATCTGTCTCAATGATAACAGTAAAAGTCATACCAGTATTTAGCAGAGATAAAGCCATTTTCTTTACCCGTTCCACAGTGCAGGCATGAAATAACTAGCTATGTCAAACCTACCTTCAGTGGTTCTTGCATTTCATCTACAGCACATTCAAGCCGCATCTTTGCTGTTTCCAAGGCTTGGGTCTCTTTCAGCAGACACTCTAGCTCATAGGTGAGCTCAGATCTCCAGAAATCAATGTTGGAGATCCTCTCTCCCAGGCTTCTTCTACTGTCTTCTTGCATCTGATAAGCGAGTTTATCCTTAACTTGCATCAGTCTCATTGAATCAGTGTTCAGTCTACCAGCATTGTACCTGGAGGCTTCAGAGCATTTTAGTTGAGCCATGTTCTCATGGTGCCAGTCACGAGTGCTGTAGCGGGCATGCAGGCTAGAGCGTAATGCAGGCAGAACAGTGGGTGGCCTCCCAGTAGGAATAGACTGCTTGTCAGAGCTGGGAGGGGCTGACACCACTTTGTGAAGCAGACTGGGTCTCCAGGAGCTGAGGTAGCGGTGGCCAGGTAGGTAGTAGGACTGATAGGTGTCCTTGGTAGTGCTGATGGGAGGTAGATCCGGGAATAGGCAGCTCTTCTTTGTGCCACAGTAACTGGCTACCTGCGTGGTCCCCAGAAACTCCATCCTGCACTGGCCTCAGGCAGCTGTCCTTGGGCTATCCAGCATCTGCAGCAGCTCTGAGCAGCCCTGGGGCCTCTGCCACCCTTCTTGGGGCTGCACAGCCCCGTTGTGACACAGCGGAGGTGTCAGAGTTCCGAGGGCTGTTCCATGTTGCCAGCGCCTGCGTCCCGGCGCTAGAGGGACCTCTGTTCATGCTTCCTGTCCCAGGGCACATTGTTTTTCCCTCCAAGCAGCAGTATTTTCTCCCACAGAGCAGCGCTGTGCCTGTTGGGACCCAGAGATCTAGACGTGATTCGAGACTATTTGGTTATAGTACAGATGGATTTGCCGAAGGCTCGCTCTGGATGGGTCTCTAGGGTTTTGCTTACCTTGAGTGAAACAAAATAAAAGTTTTACTTCAGAGTGGTTCACGTATATCAGTTAGTGGCTGCAGGAAAATGCAGTGGAGACAGCTTCTGAACTGAAACACAGACTCTGGGAATCATCTCTTAAAATTGTCTAGTGATGTCTGCAGATGGTTTGGTCCAAATGTACAAAAAGATATGTAACTATCTTGGGCTTTGCTCTTCCCCTCAACTGTATTAATATTTCATAAGAAGTATAAAAGTTAGGAGGGACCTTATTCTAATGATGATGATTTTTCTCCAGTTTAACATGTTGAGTAAATTCTCAGATAACTTTTCTAATTTTTCCTTTCAGCCTTCTGGCCTGTCTGGCAAAAAAAAAGCCCTCTGTTTCTGAAATCCAGTGCTCTAAAACTGCGTCATGACCCATCTTCTGTGCCAAGAATTTTGAATATAAATAATTATTTGTAATTAAGCACTGTCTTTCACTAGCCTAAGAGTCCTGAAATCAGCACAGATTTCTTCTAGGTTGAATGCAAGACAATTGCAATAGTTTTTTCTTCTCCAGATATATAACTATGAAACAGCTTGTTAACCTTTTTTTCAACCTGGAAATAAAACATGTATGTATATGTATATGTATATGTATATGTATATGTATATGTATATGTATATGTATGCATTACATTACAGCACATCTTGCCTCAGAAAGCTAGCATGACATTACATCCTAGCTAAAAAAAGTAGAGGTAATTTTAAATAAATGGTCATTGTAAGTTCAGTTTATGTTCTCATGAAGTTTAAAATACATACAAATGTAAGTGCTGACTGTAGGGAGGTGAGGTGTGGACAGTGGAGCCACACTCGGGGGACTGGCGTGTATAAACAGGGTAATATTGTTAACTGCAAATGCTGATGCGCACAAAGAACTTTCCTCTTGCAATAACTGATGGAACTAATTCTCAGCAGCTGCCCAGGAGGGGAAAGTTATTCCTGAGCATGAGAGATTGCAAGAGTGCGGGCAGAGTTCACTGCCGAGTTCAGCCTGACTCAAAACACTCTAAAGCCCATTTTTTGCCCAGATACCCCGGCGTGAAGAGCCCTTGCTGGCTTGGAGGAAGAGGGGTGCTGAGGAGGAGATTTACTTCTCCTTTTTGGTGCTTTTTGTGGAGAAAGTTCTATATAGCCTTGGGAACAGGTAATGATCTGTTCGCCCCAAAAGAAAAATATTTGAGCACATTCCTCAGTTTAAAATGTGCTGACGTCAGTGAATCTAATCCATACGTTTGAAAGGAAGCACAGACATAAAGCGCGGTGCTGAGCCGTGGTCTAAAACAGAGCGGCATTTTTCATAGGGCAGGTACAGTATAAATTTCTCAGATACGTCTTATTGGCCAGTTCCACCCACCCCAGACATTCAAATTTGCTTAAACTTTTGGATCGACTTCCATGTAACATTTTTTTCATTAGTTTCATATAGAAGATAATTACAGAGCAATAAGTACGGAAGTTATACAAGTGTGAGTGGTGATGCGCATTTACCTGAGATAAATATGCTTGACATGGAAAATGGGCAATAGCCTATTTATTAATGACCAAAAACCAGAGGCCGAACCCCTCAAAAACCTTAAGTAAACATATTTTAAGATTTTTTTTTTCTAAGTTTTTTTTGTCGGTGGACAGTTAACCAGAAGTTTCTGTGGTGCATTTTTTTTTTCCCCAGAGTGTTCTTTCTAAAAAGCTTGCAGTTGCTGAAGTGGAGGGTGTTCATTAAAAGATAGCTTTGCAGTGTTTTTCTCTCAAAAAGACAGATTTAACACCAGGATGTGCTGGTGCCTTGCCAAATGCTACCAGATACTCTCTTCCGTGTATTGTGTTTCCAAGGTGAGACTGCCATAAATAGTAACTTGAACACTCGTGTGCTAAAACAAGTTTTGGAACTAAGACATCCTTGTCTCTAAGACGGAGAGACATGGACTTGATGGATGGACCACTCAGTGGATAAGGAACTGGCTAGAAGGTCACCCTCAAAGAGTTGTGATCAATGGCTCAAAGTCCAGGTGGAGACCAATGACAAGTGGAGTTCCTCAGGGCTCTGTCCTGGGTCCAGCGCTGTTTAACATCTTTGTCAGCAACACGGATGGTGGCATTGAGTGCACCCTCAGCAAATTTGCTGATGACACTAAGCTGTATGGTGCGGTGGACTTACTTGAGGGAAGGCAGGCCATCCAGAGGGACCTTGACAGGCTTGAAAAATGGGCCAATGCAAACTGCATGAGGTTCAACAAGTCAAAGTGCAACGTCCTGCATCTGGGTCGGGCCAATCCCAGGCACAATTACAAACTGGGTACAGGGTTGGTTGACAGTAGCCCTGAAGAGAAGGACTTGGGGGTGTTGACTGACAAGAAGCTCAACATGAGCCAGCAGTGTGCTTATGCAGCCCAGAGGGCCAACTGTATCCAGGGACGCATCAGGAGGAGAGTGGCCAGCAGATCAAGGGAGGTGATTCTCCCCCTTTACTCTGCTCTTATGAGACCCCACCTCGAATACTGCATCCAGGTCTGGTGTCCCCACCATAAATGGGACATGGATCTGTTGGAACGAGTCCAGGGGAGGGCTGGAGCATCTCTGCTCTGAGGATAGGCTGAGGGTTCTGGGATCGTTCAGCCTGGAGAAGAGAAGACCCTGGGGTGACCTTCCAGTACCTGAAGGGAACCTACAGGAAGGCTGGAGAGGAACTTTTCACAAGGGTATCCAGTGACAGGACAAGCACAAATGGTTTTAAATTGAAGGAGAGTAGGTTTAGACTAGATCTTAGGAAGAAGTTCTTCAGTACAAGGGTGTGGTGAGACTCTGGAATACCCTGCCCAGAGTGGCTGTGGATGCCCCCTCCCTGGAGGTGTTCAGGGCCAGGCTGGATGAGGCCTTGAGCAACCTAGTCTAGTTGAGAGGCGTCCCTGACCATGGCAGGGAGGTTGGACTAGATGACCTCTAGGGTCCCTTCCAACCTAAGCCATTCTATGATTCTATAATTCTGTGATTCTCTGACTAATCAGTTACAAGTGGGAATACTTCAGACTCCCATCTGTGCTCAAATCAGAAAAATACTCTTTTTGCAGCACCCTACCAAAGCAATAGAAGGAGGCTTTGTGAGCAGGAAATGTGCTGGGGTTCACATGTGGTTCCTCCAAAACCACCACCCCAACCTGATTTTTTCTCAAGCTTGAATTACCAGCAGTGGTTTGATTTTTAAACCAGAATTCATGGGCCCAGCCTGAGGAGTAAATCCGTCTGTCTGACGGGAAGTGACCACACAAGAGGGATGGCTCTTTTGAGGCTCATACCTGTTATATGCATCTCCAGGAGAAAATCCAGAAACTTCTTTAAAGGATGTGAATGTGTTGTGTGCATTTTTCCAAAGCAAAGTGGTTACATTATTTAATGCATTATTCTGAACACCAGAGCTTTACTACTTGTGTAACAGCCATTCAGGTGCCTGTTGCTGCATTTACAATGGTTGGGATCCTGCAGTTTTAATCATAACAATATTGTGAGAACTTTATACATACACAATGGGAAAATGAAACGAAGATTGTCAAAGATCTTGGAAAAACATTTTCCTCTTCCTAAGACTAAATATGGTTCTGTGGTTTAGTGCTCATTTCTATGTAGATTGGAAGCATTTTGAGGCAGGACTTGTCTGTTGCTGAGTGTCGGTAAGGTATTCCCTGCTGGGGATTCTCAGCCGGTCTCTTTGGGGGATGCAGTTTTACACGCGCAGCTTTTCCCCTGGTGCACGGTCAGTTCGTGCTGGGGTGCGGAGCAGCACCAGGAACAGCCACCCGCGTTTGCAGTTTGTAATTCAGGTCTTTGGCTGCGAGGCTACAGGTGGAAGAGAGGACAAGGCTGTGCCCGGGAACAGCTCTTGGAGAGGCGGAAAGGGAGCAGCGACTGGGATAAGGTGCGCAGTAATACGGTCCAGTTACATCATGAGCTGGTGCACACTTCCTTCGGAGAACTGATGTGTTATGAATTTAGTAGGTACCACATACAGTGGCTATCTGAGTGCTCTGAAGTTGATTGGCCAAGTTACAGTAGAATAAGCTCCCAAATGAACGCACGCAGGAAATTAACGAACTTGTCTACCCGGCAAGGCACAGAAATTGATATATTCAAGACCGCTATGAAACACAGCACGGGCGGGTCTGCTGGAATGATGCGTGCGGTGCGGAGCTCTGAGAGCAGGGGGGAGCTGCGTCCGCCCCGGAGCCCTTCCTGCGCGGCTGCACAGCGCTGCCGGAGGTTCGCGGGCTCCGCTGTTCGAGGCCTCCTTCCAGCGGCTGAAGGGCCTGCGGCAGTGACGTGCAGAAACAGACTCTATAACCCAGAAGGTTATAAAGTAGGTATGTTTATTGCGCGCAGATGCACGGGGGATCGCTCCACCACAAACGTGCATACCCAAAGTGGCAAACTCTCTCACATTTATACAGAAAAACGCTATGACGCCTATACATGTTTATTACCTAACCCCGCCTTTCCTCACTTCGTATTATAATTCGCTTATCAGTCCTGGGCTCGTGTAGTTCCTCCTGATAATCCTGGGCAGGGATCTTTGAGAGCAGATGGTCTTCTGAGATGCTTCTGGAATGTGGTGATTTCGCAAGTTTTGCAGGCCTGGTTAGCTTTTGTCTTTGGGTAAGTTTATCAGTTCCGGCTGGAAGTGTTAACAACGTCTGGTTTTCTTATCTACTTCTAGCTTCTGTTAATAATTTAGTCTGTTTTCCTTCAAGTGGTTAGTGTAATGATTTATTTTATTCTACTTTTCAT
>VZZY01014253.1:53905-69469 GCA_013400335.1 Eurystomus gularis | reverse complement strand
TCCCGCCCCGCCGCACCCGGCGGGAGCCCCGCGGGGGCCGAGTGCACGGAGCGCCTTCCCCTTCGCGGTGAGGCCTTCGGAGCGTCTTCCGTCCGGCGCACCCAGTGGGGTGGGCGGGTTGGTTTGTTTTCCAGGTTGCTCTGCTGGATATAGATATCTGTGGGCCGTCAATCCCTAAAATGATGGGTCTGGAAGGAGAACAGGTAAGTGAATGCTCAGACACGTTGTTTAAAGGATTTCTGCTCAAGCTTGCGTTCTAGGGTTGTGTAGACTTAAAGCGTCTAAAAGGACTGCTTATTGGGAAACGTGTGGCACTGAGTAGGGAAACAAAGCGAGGTGAAGTTCAGCAAAATTCCATTTTTTAAGAGTTGTCTGCCGTCAGGATGACCGCTTGTGCAAACCAGTGTGTGCCATATATTGGCCAGTATTCATGACTGGTTGAAACTGAAGTAATGTCATCATGATGCTCTGTATCAAACCTGAAATATGTTGTATAAATGTATAAAGTCATTGGTACGTTTCTTGCCAAAGAGTCGTACAGTCATTATTCACTGATTAGTAGAGATCTGGCCCTTCTGCAGTTTTCAACTCAGCTGCCCAAGTAAAGCAGTAAAGTACCTGTAGGCAGAGTATCCATTTACCCAGTTTTCACTTACGTTCATGTTTTGTGTAACGTCTGCATTTATTTCTGATGTAGCTTTATGTATTGCTGCAATTTTTCAGGTTCATCAGAGTGGGTCTGGATGGTCTCCAGTGGTAAGTTGGTACAACTGTTTCAGAAAGCTTGTTGGGTTGGTTTGGGTTTGTCACTGCCGTCTGAAGGGAAACATGAGTGAGAGGAGCAGAGAGTACTTCTCTTTTTCTAGTGACATAAATATCCAGATTCTATAGAAATAGAGCTGTATGTAGAGACTATATAGATCAGAGTGTTAAATTTCTTTTGCAAATCATAATAATACTGTATTTCTAAAATAGTTTTATTATTTTAAATGTCTCTTGTTTACTGCCTTTGCCACGATGCTATGGGCAGTAAATACGTTACTTGATTTTGCTGGTTTGTTACCACACAGCTGTGCAGTATGTTGCCTTTTCAGCAACAGGCAAAAATTATCTTACACCCAAGAAAAACCTCATTAATATTTAGAAAATGCCAGGAAAGGTTTTCAGGAGTGTTGGTTTTCTAAAGATCACCTTCAGTGTGTACACTGTTAAAAAGAGGGCTTGGATGTTTTCAGTCTGTGAGTGTCATTGGTGCACATTACACAAAACCTGTAGTTTTTAAGGCCCTTTGATAAGAGAGACATGTAAGGTTCTGCATCTTTATTTTCTTAATGCCTTCCCATCCCCCCCGGCTGCTTTTTCTATCCAGTCTGGTTTTTAAGTTGATTACTCTTTCTTTACTGCTCTGTATGTTCTACTGAGTTTCTCTTCCTTTCTTTAGTATGTTGAAGAAAACTTGGGTGTCATGTCAGTGGGGTTCTTGCTTAGTAGTCCTGATGATGCTGTCATCTGGAGAGGACCAAAAAAAAATGGTATGTATTGAGTGTTTTCAACAATAATTTCTGCTTGAAAGTTTGAATATAATGAGTTTAATAACATAAATATAGTATAGGAAGCTATAGGAAAAAAATGGGTGAATCGTTACGTGTTTTCCTTAGTTGAACAACTTCCTTTAATGAAGTTAGAAGGTGAAATGCTCTGGTTTTTTTTTTTAAGCCCTGGCAAAATAAGCATTTCTGTGTGGAAGCTGACAAGTCAGAAGAACCTACGTACCCAGACTGTAAAAGCTGAAGTAGATCCTAACATTTGAAATGTAGGGAGATATTTTTTTCTTTCTTCCACATTCTTATCCTTTCTTTTAGGGTTGATCAAACAATTTCTTCGTGACGTGGACTGGGGTGAAGTCGACTACCTGATTGTAGACACACCTCCGGGAACATCGGATGAACACTTATCTATTGTGCAGTATCTCAGCGCAGCGCACATAGATGGTGCTGTAATAATCACCACCCCTCAGGTAGGAGAGCTTAATTTCCAGTGATAGAAGCATCGTGGCAGCTAAAGCCAATCCTTGGGCTATAGCCTACCTAACCTCGGAGAAATGAGAGTACAGAGCATAAGGGAGTTGGCTTTCTTGGCTTGTGCCTGCAGCTGGCTGGTCTGTGAGTTCAGTGGGTATCTCAGTGGAGCAGGGGAGCAGAGTGGACACCGAGCAGTTTACAGTAAAAAGCCATGGTGGTCTGTGTGTTGGAGGGAGGTGCAATATCTCACTTCCTTCTTCAAGATCAGAGTTCACATGACTGCGAATCTGTAACTTAGTGTGCAGAAGTTGGTAAGAAGTTAGTTTTTGAGTGATGAGACGCGCGCTGTTTGACACCACGTGAAGTAGCCAAAGTGCACTTCAGAAATGCACCAATGATGTGCATTTTTGAAAGGAAAATGAGCCCCTGGAGAGCTGAAATTCAAAGTACATCACGTTCCAATGTAGGTTTAATGCCTGGTTTTGAAAGGAACAGGAGATCAAAGTCGCCTTTTCCAGATAGGTGAAAGAATAAAATGTGAAGTGGTGAGTGCGATAACAGATAGGTGGTGAGGGAAGGAGAAGGGGACAGGAGAACTGAATGAGGTCAGGCTTATATGCGAAAAGTCTGAGGGTGTGATAAGCTATTTCACACATAATTTGAGAAGAGATCACAAGGGTAAGTCTGGTGGTTCCTGTCCTGGACAGCTTTATTGAGAATACCAGGGGTCTTTCCAGAAAGTGAAAGTGTAAAAAAATTCCATTTAAAGAACTAAAGATACGAGATAAAATGTAAATAGGGCTGAATCTGAAGTCAGGTTTCAAACCAGAACCACATTCAGTGGACTGGAACTGTTGCTCTATTGCTACTCATGGAGTTGTTGCTAGAGCACATAACACTGGTTTATGTTCGTCAGAATGTGACGAGAGCAGGAATAATTGATGGTGACATTTTTAAAAGTAGCTCTAAGGATGTAACTAAGTGGCTTCACCATCAAAATGTGACAGTCTCCTAATATTGGTAGGAAGTATCACTTCAGGATGTGCGGAAGGAGATCAACTTCTGCCATAAAGTGAAACTGCCCATCATAGGCGTGGTGGAAAACATGAGTGGCTTTATATGTCCGAAGTGTAAGGTAAGGCTGTGTACTACAGCTGCTTTTTTTTAATCTTGACATTGTTTGTATGTAAAACATTGCTCCAAAAGTGCCTTCTTCTCATAGTTGCAATATTTTAACTCTAATTTTCACGTTGTCCCAGAATGAATCTCAGATCTTTCCCCCGACTACTGGAGGAGCAGAGAAGATGTGCCAGAACTTAAATGTTCCCCTCCTGGGAAAAGTGCCTCTAGATCCTCAGATAGGTACAGTTACTCTACTGCACTACGTTTAAAACAAGTTTTTCCTCCTATACTGATGTTACTGCTGGAAAACCCTGACTTGGATACTGATAAATTAGAATATTAAAATTTTTGTCTCTTAGATTAATATCCACCTTTAGATAGAACATTGTTTTGAAGCAGAAGTTACTGGAATTGTGACATAGCATGGTGTGAAAAGAGAAGAGTGCCGGGATAATGTCCTTAGTCTGACGTTTAGGGTTAAGATTAGATTATGCATCTTTTCAGCTGTTTAGTCATACTGGAAATGCAACATGTCGTTCTCTTTGGTGCAGTCATCTGAAGCGCAGACTGAATAGAATCACAACCACTATGAGCAGTAGTACCTTGTAGACATTTAAACTGGTGCTTTAACTTCGCTGTTACTGGCACCACCCAGATTCTGCTGTGGGTGGGGAGAAGGCTTGGTTCCTTGCCCACAAGCCATTAATACTTGATTTAATGGTATTAATACTTGATTGAGTGACATCCAGGAGTAGGTCAGTACTTCTGACATGACTGAAGGTTTCTGTAAATGGTATTCCTTGGTAAAACTGTAAGCTGTCGTTCTGCTGCTGACATAAGGACTTGAAAGGAGTAGATGCAAGTGCCTCTTTGGAATGGCGTTAATGGTAGTGGGATAAAGGTAAAATCAAGAGAAGTTATCTTTTCCATTGCTTTGCTTTTGTGTTTTTTCCCTGTCCTTCAAGGAAAAAGTTGTGACAAAGGCCAGTCTTTCTTGTCTGAAGCACCTAAGTCTCCAGCAACGTCATCCTACAGGAATATCATTCAAAGTAAGTCTGAAAATCCCTGTGCAAACAAATCCGCTCAGTTCTGAGCACTTCTGCACTACGTACAGGTGCTAAATGGAACGGTGTTACTCTGCCACAAATAATAAAAGCCGTGGGTGTGCGCAGCAATTATGAAAGTAACAGATGCAAATACTACGTTCGCTGCTTCTGGGTGTCAGTTATGACGGGCTTCTCAAACGATAATGAAGTTGTATTTCTGAACTGGTTTCGGTGTTTGGCCTGTCACTAGTTTTCAGAGAAGGCTTGTGTGTACTTGCCCTCACAGCAAAGTTCTAAGACGTGCAAGCAGGCGTGTTGAGGGTGCTCATGGTGCAGCCGCCTACGGACTGACTGCCCCGCTACCTGCAGCGGCACAGACGAACCGTACAGAAACCGCCTCAGGAGCTGGGGATGTGCGGTTTAGAAATACCGCTGGGAAATCCCTACAGCCGTTTTCACCGTGTTAAAGGCGATCTTTGTGATATTTGTACCAGTAGGGGACAGGGTGATGCAGCGGGAACTAACCCCTGATGTGCGACTGAAACACTGTTATGACTTTTTCCTTGTCTTTGCAGGAATTCAGGAATACTGTGATCAACACCATTTTCAAGAAGAGAAGATTATCTAACTGATGAATGAAAAATGTAGTTCATGTTTAATTATAGAGAAGTAACTTATGCCTTGCTTTAATAGAAGGAATGTATTGGTTTTGTATATTACAAATAAATTCTTAATATAAATGTCTTGCCGTTGTTTATTCCATAGTTCAAGATTCCTGTAGTTCACAGATGGTCTCAGAGCTTGCCAGGAACCTCTAAAACTGAGTTGTCGTCTGGGTTACGTAAGGACAATCTGTACCCACTTACGGTACCAATGACCTGAATAGGAAGTTGGTGTTTGAAGATAGGAGTCTACAAGGTGTTATTTAGGAAGCTGATGAGGAAATGCACTTGCCTGGCACCTGGGGCACCGTTGTCTCGTGTATCTGCTGTGCGGTGTAGCGGGCTTTGTCCTGCCTCCTGCCCTGGGATGAACGGTAACGCCCGCTCGCCCTCTCACCGAGTAACATCATCCAAGTATCTTTCCTTTCAGTGGAAAAGATCCATATTTAGAGTGAAATTCAGTGTCGTGTTTGTCTCCTATTTTATAACTGGCATCAGTTTTAAGATAAAAACCGACTAGAGTGTAGGCAAGATAATTATAGTACCATAAAAATAATTTATTGCAAGTATCAGGATAAGATTAACATATCTTCACCCAGGGACTGCTTGGTGAATGTGCTGTTTGACTTTTGTTCTTTCTTCTACTTGGCCCTAAGCCTGAACACTAAAAAATAAACATCCAGTATCTTTATAACTAAGAGGCCCTTTGTGATTTTAATTCCTCTTTTTATTGAGGAATCAAAGCTTTGAGAAATCAGTGTTGTGTACCGGAGGGAAAGGCTGTTTGATACTGTGTGTTGTGCCAAAATTCAACAAATGATTAATTAAATCTTTTGCTTAAATTCTAATCCTCAGTTAAGGTAATTGAGCAGTTTCAGGTTTGTTGACATTTTTCTTAAAGAAGTGTGCTCTGTACAAGCCGTAAGTACGGGGCTTGTGCCTGTACAAACTGCTTTTTGATGGAACTTCTAAGTAACAAGGCCCTCGACCTTTCAGAATCTAAATACTCAAACAAATGACATAAAATCTTTATTATTTCATGCAGGAATAATTCTAGAAGAGCTTTACTTAATAAATATCTTCATATGAAGAACAGCTTTCATAAATAGTTTTACTGCTCATCCTTTCAGTTCTTCCTTATCTGATTAGTGCCTTTCTTCCCGTGTTCTTCAATGTGGTCTTCTGAAATTCTCCTTGTCTGTCCTGTAGAATGAGCACAGGAAGTGGGGGTGTTAGCATAACCGAGAAGGTTTTATGAATCTCTTACAAAAAGCAGAGAAGAGCCTGGTGAAAGCTGGAAAGTTGAAATCCTCTCTCCCAGCTGTGCCTGAGCAGAGGCACTGTGCTACCTCAGAAGGCGTCCCTCCAGGGATTTAACTGAGAGGCCATTCTTCCTGGGGCTTGGAAGCAGCTCAGCTGCGAAGCTTCAGCAGGCTCTGAACACACAAGGTGGCAGGTACGGTGCCTCGGAGTGAGCTCTGCCAGAGAGGGCGACTGGAGCTCCAAGACAGCCCTGCCAGGAGTTACTTCAGGGACTAAGACCAGGGAAGAGCCACAGCTGACAGCATGCACCAGGTCAGTGTCTGACACCTCACAGGCTGTAGTTGACAGAAAAACTCAGCACTTACTCTTGGGAACATCTGCTGTGACAAAAAACCTTGAAGTTACTCTGCTGTTGCTTCTTTGTCCCCCTAATTTGCAGTGGATGTAGCCATATAAATTAGCAGTCTGCAGGGAAATCCCGGCTATCACAAGAGCCTGTGGGCAAACAAAAGTTCAGCTGGGAAAAATACACTGCTATATATAGACGGTAGGGCTAGAATATATGTATATACACGTGTGTGTAGATGTAGATGTACTATTTAGATATACATACACGCTTAAGAGGGGGACATTCCAGTAATACATGACCTTCAAAGAGATCCAGTCATGTCAAACTTAAACACAGTAGTTCCTTTCTACAAAACACCTCTAAATTATCAAAAAACTGATAAAAATATTTTGTCATTCTCTATTTTGAAAGACTTCATTACTTTCCTAAAAGCACTTGTTCAAAAACAGGTGCTATTCAACCGATTCCATAATCACTTCCCTTTCTTAAAGCCTGATTTGTATCTAAAAGTGTCGCATCCAGATACACCCCAAACCCGCAGGCTTGTTTAGTTGACAAATGCCTTATTACATGCAAACGAGATCCTGTAACTTACTCATTTAGAGCATTGATAGATATGAATCAACATCGAGCACTAACAGGCTGTGACAATAATTCGATCCTTTTGTGGCACTGCAGGCTTCCCAGCAGGCAGAACCCGTCCGGCTGACTAAGGAAGTAACTTAGAAAAGCTCTTTTCTTAGCTGCAGTTTCCTGGAAGTCATGGTATTTTCACTGGTGTTACTTGCCTTTAACAAGGGCCTGAGCAGCCTGCCTGCAGTGCTAGTTGGGCGCCTTCTCCACCCAGCCCGTAGGTTAGCAAACAACCTCTGGTTTCCAAAACCAAAGTGGAGTGGTGGAGAAAGATTGCTAGTTTAACTTTAACTATTGCTTGTTTAGTTGTGCCATTTGGGGCTCCAGAAAGCAGTTAATGATTTGCAATTGATTCATACCCAGAGCTGAATTTCCTGATTCATTTCATAATAAAATGAAATCTTGGCTGTTGCTGGTTCTGTAGCTCCACGTGTCCAAGACACTTTTTATCTTTTCAAACTGAATTAAGAAATCCTATTTAGCATGGTGAGGAACTTGACAAAACGAATTCTATGGCACTTAACGTTTACAGGGGAAAACACAAAGATTCCATAGACAAAAATATCTTAATATAGGGGTAAATTTCCTCTTGTATTTAGAAAAATTGTGGGGTTTTTTTTGTAGATAGCTTATAAATACAGTAATTATAAAATACATACTTACAGCTCAATCAATCAAGGTTTTAATCACTAGGATACTGGCTCTTTCAAAAGGGAATGGTACCAGAGATCTAAAATCCTCATTTTTAAGAGCAAGAAACATTCAGGTCCTAAGGTGATGTGAAAATATAAAAACCAGCATCACTGATTCATTTTGCGTCCTCCCCTATTAATTTCCTTTGCCTGAAATAAGTTGGGGGAAAGTTGCTACAGTTAAAAAAGTCCGTAATTTTGCCAGCCACTTCAGGTTCTCAAGTTAGATGAAGGAGCTGACATCCAATATCCTAGTACAAGTGGGGCTAAATGTTACCAATCTGTTCCAGCACACAGGGCTTGACTGCAGAAAACTTGTGATTTCTTGAAGCTGTGAGTGGCATTTTTGTACTGCTGGAAGATTTGGTTCAAAGACTGTTGCAAAACTAACAGACCTGGGTTTTCCCTCTACCAACATCATCCTTCAGATGAAGGTCTTTCAGTAGCCCCAGACTTACCAGCCATTTCAGCTTCAAGGAGAACAAGGTGCTAAAGAAAAACACTGTCCAAATAACTGGACAGATAATGAGACCAAGCCAAAAGATTCGAGCTTCAGCTTCAGTTGAGGCAGCTATTGTAGGCACCTAGAAGGAAAATTATTGAAACTACTAGTCACAAAGACAAAATCCACAATAAATATTATTCCTTTTATCAATGGTAGCTTCCACTAACACTACAGATTAGTTGTATTTTTAAGTCAAGGTTATGTTACACTGACAACTGCTATTAAACTTCAGAGATACTAAGTTACCTTTGACATTAGATTCAAACTTTACCAAGGCCTTAAGAGTTACAAGCAAAACTTCAGTGTCAGTACGTCACTGTCTGTAGTGTAGAGTACCCTGTTCACAAATCACTTGTAAATCTGGTTACTCTATCTTGCTTAAGAAAACCCTGAACAATGCAATAATTACAAGGTGTCTTTAATTTTTTAATGTACCCTCTAAACCAGTGGTGCTACAGAAGCCCAGAGAATATTGTTCTATGCCATCACAGCTACAGAAAGAGACAGATACTCCGAGTCAGTAAGAGGGTTTAATCACCTGTATCCCAAATTACTGACAAATTGCCCAACGTTAGCACTAACTATTTAGGAGAAAAAAGTCAACAAACTTGAGAACTCTGCACCTAAAAGACCTAGTTAACTTGATGAGCAAGATGAGAAAAGGCTGCAGCCACCCCAAAGAAATGAGAGGGGAGCTGGGAGATTTGCAATGTGAGTGTAAGAACTACTTTTCTTTCAGCAAACCTCAGCAGAGTATCAGGTGTCAAGAGTGAACCTCTGTTGGATCAGCAGCACACCAGGAATTTGCTGTTTGTTGTTGGGGAGTGATTTGAAATATGTCTAAGTAAGTTTACCTGTAAAGAAAGAGATCCTAAAAAGTTGCCAGAGGACTGGCAAAGGAAATGGGGAATGCCTGACTCTGGAAAATACGAGAATTGCATGTATTCCAGGTCCTTGCCGTGACAACGTATTTCTCATGGATAAGCCGTGACAAAAATACAATCCACTCTAATTATGTGTTCCTTCTCGTGGTACCATGATTTTCACATTAAGCAAGCTACTATTGGCCAGAATTTCTGGAAGGCCTGTGCCAGAGTCAACTTTGTACTTCAGGCTAGAATTAACAAACTGCAATAGGTGAAGTCGGCTTGCTCACCTCACAGTCATTCTGAGGTCAGGAGGTGACTTTATGAGTGTTGTTACTTTTAAGTGCTAAGAAAGCTTGTGCTTGCTGTCTTGATAGAACTAAGAAACTCTGACGGACTTCTAGTTTCTTTGCTTTCATGCGGGCTTGCCTGTATTCTCTCTGTGGGTTTCACCTAGGTCGCCTGCAGGACGCTCGCCCAGTTGGTGGTGCACAGCCCCGCGGTGCCGGTCGCAGCCCTGCCCGGCCACGCTCCTGCTGGAGGTGCTGTGGACCCGCACACGGGCTCCGTACCAGGCTGTGTGTGGCCAGGCTGCCTGGAAAGGAACGTCCTGGTGAAGAGCACTTGATGTGTTGTTCTGCCAGGCTCTTGCCGGAGCAGGGCTGTGGAGAGCATGTTAGCAAGTGAAAGCAAACACCTGCAGTCCTGGCTCTGGCAGCGGTGCCAAGCGCCCTTTTGTGGCTTTATTTCACAGCGTGTTTAGGGGAGCGCTGGCAGTGTCAGAATGCTCTGTGATCCTGGTTCTATTCCCCACCATATTCCACGATCATGAATAAAATTTTAATGTACTGAATTTTAACTCTTCAGCATTGCTTTCAACACAGATCTTTCCTAAAGAGGATTCTACACTGGGATTAACTATGGGAAGATGTGCTTGTTACAAGATGTTCTCACTAGGAAATCAAATAGAACTGCTGGAAACGTTTCATACTGACAGCACCAGGCTATCAGTATCTGATTTTGCTGATGCTTATGGTAACAGTGTTGCGAGACCAGTTTTGCTGGGAAGGCTTCCAGGATGTGACTATCCAGTGTGCTTGCAACTGAATACTTACAATAGTTTCTACAGAGGCTGGATAAACAGTAACTGTTACAAAGGTGCTCCGTTTGTTACTTATTTGACTTAGTATCAGCTTTACAAGCTTTCTGCTGGATTCTGTTTGTCCTGTGCCTACTTTTACTATCATACTTACCTTTTTTGCTTCAAACACCCAGTGGCTCTTTCCATCTTCATCAATCTGGTTCCACCAACGCAAACCAACCAAGAGTCTTCCTGTCACATTCTAGTGACAGAAACAATTATTTGCATTAACCAGTTTTATAATTCACTTGTCAGACTAACATTTAAAAAAAAGACAAGTATGTCTGAAAATGATACTATTTTATTCAAATACTAAGTCCTAAAAGCTGTGCCAGCTTGACCACAACAGTTACTAAGGGTGGACGAATGACCACAAATTTAGAGGCCTGTTCTCTTCTAATATGATAATTAGCACAACAACATTGATTTAAGTAAAAATTACAGGATGTATCTTTTCTAAGTCAGTTAGCTGGAGAAGCCCCCAGTAAACAAATTTCCTGTGTAAGAGAGGAGAGCTGCAAACAAAAACACACTGAAAAAAGGGAAGAGTAATTATAAGCAAGTAAGTTGCACGGACTCAAGCGAACAAATTAAGAAAGTATTTCTGGACCCGGATGAATACTGGAAGTTTTCAGAAGACTGGAGATGCATCAGTGCTTTACTTTTACAAAACACAAGCCCTGTTCCACACATGGAGCCCCCAGGACTCTCGGCTGGCCTGACCCACCTGCCTGCATGTGGTGGGGACACTGGTGCCATAGCTGGGCTCCCAGGAGCCTTCTGCAGGCACTGCGGGGGGGGGTTGTGGCCCAAGTGCAGGTCACGTTCTCACTTTTGTCAATACAGATATTTCCTTTTTTGTTCTATTTAATGTCACACGAAATACCTTGAAAGGTAATTACTATTCAGGGTCATCTTACCTTAACTGACCAAAAGTCAAAGGACAGGAGGAGGAGAATAGTGACAAAACAGGCAACAAAGCTGTTGCTGAACCAGTCACAGAACAAGTAGGTAACGATAGCACTCACTCGGAAAAACAGGTGGAAAAAGGTGGCCAGTGGGTGCCTAGGAAAAAAACCAAACAAACCACAGAATACTTAGGAAGCCATGGGACAAGAAGGACTGCTACAGCATTTGCTACAGTGTAACACAGCAATTTCTAGTCTCTAATGGTATTTTGGTTTGTAGCTGCTGTTATTTCATATGTTGATGTATATCTTCATTACCAAAACAAGAGCATTTCCAATAGCTAACCTTTCATCTCAAGCTAAAAGAGAATCTGTTGTTCATGTCAAAACTTCATTCAAGACAGAACAAAATCTTCCAGCGGTGTCTTTGGTCCTACATGAAGAATTTAGTGGTTGTGTTCAACAAAATCCTCAGTGTTTCATGAAATAAATCAGCATTGCAAGGCACAGAAGAATTGAGACAGGTCTTATGCCTTTCAGAAGTGTTTTGAAAACAAGAAGAGGAACTCCGAAACTTTAAAAATATTTCTTTTTTTTTTTAATAGCTGTTTGGCATAAGACAAAGTGAACCTTTATGTGTAATGTCCGAAACTAAACACTTCCTTTAACAGAGAGAGTAGGATTTGGGAACCTAACAGTGCTTATGAATTACTGTTCATTAATTTCACTAGACACTGGTGCTTTGCTCATAAAACTGAATTTTGTCCATAACAAAATAAAGGAGGATTTAAGTGGAAAAAGTACCAATATGGCATGGAATCGTGGCCTGTACAGCAAGACAGGGTTTGGGGAATGCTATAGTGAGCAGCACAGTACAATTTTCAGGGTAATACGCCAAGCACAGAAACCTACTGTGTTTGTGTTAATTAGTGTACAGTGACAATTAACTAGAGGCTATCACATTTAAGTAACTTCTTTCCATGATGCTGAGTGAATAAAACTTGTTTTCTGAATATGTTTTTAAGTCAGTGATTGTCTCATTAAGCTCTTCTATTTCTGTAAACAATTAACAGTAGTATGGCCTAGGTAATAATTAACTATTCAATTATGAAAATTGTTATTCTGTTATTGTGTATAATAAAATGGTACCTGTAACATATACACAATTATAATTGTTTATAATAAACTTGATTAAAACTGTAATAGTTATTCTATTTATATTTTTATTGTAATATTCTATAGCTGTTTAACTGCTCTAGTAATTATCTGTTCTCTAATGGCCATGTTGTGCTTGTAGTACTACACACACATGACTGAGGAAGCAAGAAGGATGCACAGCTGTAGTTTATATTTACTCCTGGTCATGCCCATGCTAACCTCAAACTTTCCAAAAACTACTTCTGACTTAAAACTAAACGTGACATTTCAAGTGAAAGGAGCTTTTCCTGCCATAAGCAGGTGGGTGGGTGGGTGGGTGGTGTGGAGGGGATCTTTGAACTGTCAAAACCAGGTAGTGTCCTGCTACTTCAAGTCTTGGTCTCATTCAGGAAGATATAAGAGTTAATTACGTAAGTGTAAGCGCGTCAGGGTGGGCTGAGCTTCTGTAACTGTATCAGTGCTTCAAATGTGAAAGCAGCTTTGGAGAAGTAGTGTTTCATTTTGGAAGTCAGATGATGAATTCCTGTTTGGATGCTGAATCTGTTCCAATGTCAAACTTTGAAGGGTGTTTAGTAAAGAAACAGTGCGTGAGCAAGAGGCTCGCATTTATTACAGCACCAAGCACTTCACTGAGACGATGGAATATCAGTCCTCTCACAAGGACACGGCTAGCCAAGGGACTTGCAGGTTCCTGTCCTAGGGGAGGAGTATGGAGATATATCAAAATGTGCACGGCATTCTCTGGACAGCTCTCCCAATCTCCAAAAGTGTCTGCCTATTTATGCTTTAAAAAATGTAATCCTGAAACTAATGGAATCCAGTAAATAAATTTCCTCACATAACAGAACAAAGGTGTTTTCTTAATTCACAGGACTTACAGATCCTATCACATACAAATAGAATTCTTAATAAGGAGATAATCCCAGCTAGATAAAATTGCCTTTTAAAACCTGAAGCTAAGCCATCGGGATTCTTTTTGAAACAAAAAACTTTAGAGCTTTTCTTAAGTGAATGCATTTATACTTAATTCAATTGTACTTTATTAATTATTTAAAAGCCAATTTTCAGAAATACGATGACATTAAGCAATTGTATAAACTATAACATGATTTCTTATAGTCATGGAAGACCGTATAGGCTTGAAAACATGGTACCTTTTTTTTTTGGCATTCAAACGCAATAAAGGATAGAGGTAACTGCATCCCTGTGCTGGTTCTGCTTGGCACACATTTGCTCCTGGAAGCATAGCAACCCACTGGCTTGGACTTCTAGTTATCCTGTTGCATCTAAACATCTATATAGTGTAGAACTAGAGCCCTGAGGCTAAATTATTACTATTTATCTCGTGCCAATAACCTCTGTTCCGTTTGCAAGCATGATGCCTATTAGGATAGGAACAAGCTGTTAGGAATTTAGTTGCATTCTATATTACGGAACCAAATTGGGTCAACCCTAAGGACTGCTATTGAACCACAGGAGAATCACTATGCCATGGCATCACCTCGCCATGCTTGCTCATCTTGTGTTACCTGGCTGATTTGAAAAAGGAGAAATCAAATGCTCCTAACTGTTCCAGATGAAGTGTTCTGGTACCACAATGAACTGCAATGTTGATGTAAGTTATCTTTTTCCTAACCTTCTTAGGAAAGTAGCAACTAACTAAATCACTATCTATATACCTTTTATTTTTAAGGAGCATTTGCATATACCTTGCAGAATCAGAAAGCACAACTTATCATAGCTTATGCAAATTCTAACCAAGGTCAAGATATATAAAGTTGGGATAAAGTTAAAGGTAAATGACTGGAACATGTTTTTATGTCCTCTAATAAGACAAGAAAATTTTGCAGCACATGGGTGTGTTCCAGGCTTGTTTGGACAAGATTCTTCAGAAATATAAAAACAAACTTCTGTGTGAACAATGTAAGGAGTTTCATTTCTGTATTCTATAGCAGAAGAGTTTCCAGTATGAGATTATCTTTTTGTATTGTCACAACAAGGGCAAGAAAGAAGAGCAGTCTCTGATGAAATAATTATCTACACAACGTGGATCAATTGATAGTGTGTTTTACTGATACTTTGCCTATATTATTGGGTAGTGTGAATCAGTAGGAACAGATTTCTAATGTAACTGGTGCTGTGGACCTTCTACAAACATTTCAGGGTGATTTCACTTCATGTTAACTCTAGTCTGGACCTACAGACTGAATCTGTGGCTTGTGTGCTCAAGACACACTCCTAAACTGTATTTTCCAGTTGAGTTTAATCCTTTAAGCTATGTTCTTCAAGGCTACATCAAAACATAAACCTCCAATTAAAACGTGCGCTGCTGCTAAAGCATGGAAACAAAGCAACTCTGGGAACGTTAACCTTGTGCTGGCTGACTTATCATGTAGTTGCAAAGTCCAATACACTGGAAGGGCAGAAATGCTTCATCAGACACTAGTAAAACAGAGTAATTATATTGTAAAGCTAAACGATTGCTTGTTTGCAAAAATCAGATTACATTCAGGTTAAGCTCAACAGCTCTTATTTTGCTTTGCTTATGCCTACAAGAAATACTAACATTGTAATGTAAACTGGGGCAAGGTGGGTGAAAGCAATACAGATCAAATCTGATTATATACAGAAATGTACACATAGGTATAAGTCCTTTTGACATAAAACTTTTTTCCCTTGACAGTCTTTGGCTAGAGATTCTTCAAAAGCCACTGATGGAACAACAGTTCTGTTGCCTGGGAGCTGGGTGTGGACAGAGGTGCAGAGTGACACCTCCGGCAGCCTAACCCTGGACTGCTTGACCTGACAGCTGAGACGGATCCACGGGTTGGGTTTTCTTAGGTAACGGCTACAAGGATGAAATATACTATACTGCACAGAACATCACATCCTGTGGCAGGAAAACATGACATTTTTATTGCAGAGAGCTTGCCGTTTCCCTTCTGCCGGCTGTGCCGTGCAACGCCAAAGCGCGCTGCTGCACCACTTGTTTTGCTCCACTCCTTCAGCACCAACAGATACCGTTTGGTTGGGTTGGCTGGGTTTTGTTGGTTGGGGGGTTTGTTTTATTTTCTTTGTGATACGCAGGCTTTGGGCATGTAAAATGTCTGTTTCCGAGGGCAGGAGGGCGCTGAGGCCGCCGAGCAGCCGGGCTGGCCGCAGCAGGGCGGCTGGTCTGGCCGGACCGGGCCGGGCCCG
>VZZY01014253.1:2395-53479 GCA_013400335.1 Eurystomus gularis | reverse complement strand
CCGGCGGGGAGAGCTGCCTCCTCCCGTGCCGCCGAGGTGCCGTTAGCTGCCACCCGCCTCCCCGGCGCGTTTCGGCTCCCCGCGGGTGCCGGGGCCAGGGCGGCCAGACGGGCCTGGTCGGGGGCCAGGCTGCCGGCGTGAGCGGCCAGAGGCCTCGGTGGAGCAGAGCCCTCTGTCCAGCCGTTTGGGATGTTCGCTCCGCCGGCGACCTCACCAAACACACTGCCTAGGTCTCGTGCTGAAGATAAACCCCAGAAGAAAAAAGTAGTGGAGAGGAAGGTGAACGTGCAAGCCCGAAGGTGATGGACACCGGCGTGTCTCTCTTGAGGGCTTCAGCCGGTACCACGGCCTGTTGTCCCGTCGGTGCTGGGCCAAAGCCACGGGCTGTCCCCTGCCTCGCAGCGCGCCCTGTGCCCCTCTTGCGATGCAGCTTTCGGGGGACAGTCGAGTATGACGGTGACGCTGTGGGTGCACTGTCTGTGTAACGTAGGTAACGCAGCCCTTTAGTGAAAGATTTCTCCTGCTTTTGTTTAAATTGCAGGTGGATTATGCAGCAGAGTTAAGGATAAATGAGGCAAGTGAGCTCCAGGATATGGGTAAGGACTTCACAATAACGGGGGCAAATGGTCCAGTCAGCTCAGTACAAAGTGGAGGATCAAGGAAGATCTGCTAAATCACAGTAATTTCTAGATCTAACTACTAGCGTTAAATAAGCCTGCAAAATAATAACTTCCTAGTCTTCTCTAAAACACGTAACTAAACCAGAATGAATCTATTGAGTACAGAAGTTACTAAGGCGAACATTTGAAAAACATTAATTGGAAAGTAACTTTGCACAAGACCTGTTACTAGAGCAAGACAACACCTAATGCATCAGAAAAACCGGTAGAGCTGCTCTTAGTAGGATTTGTAATTGTAGTGGGGAGAAAGGTGTATTTTATGACTAATTTATGACTAATAATGTTACTATTATAGTGGTCATATTTTGGCCTTGGTAGTGTTAAAACACTTCATAGTGTGCCACTAAGTACAGCAGACTTGCACTAAAAAACTGAATAAGAAGTCTGTAATTTGGTGGGGTGGCTAATGATAACCTACAATATTAACATATTTAAGTAGGCTTTCACTCCCAAAGAAGGTATAAACTCTTTGAGAGCTATCATGAGATACAATTATTAAATAATTATGTGCATACCTGAAGCTGACCTCTGCTTCACCTACTGTATTCACACACACTTCTACTTATGACCAACCTATTAACAAGCACTCAAAGAGAACTTGCTTCTGACTCAGAAGCAGCTCCTCAATCTGCACTGACAGAAGCATTAAGCAGTCGAGGATGGTCTTGCTTCTCTTTGTCTGCCAAGTTATTCATCTCAACAACTCTGATCAGCTCTTCTTTCACCTCTCAGCACAGTTCTGCCAGCAAGTCTGATGTTTCTAATTTAGTAATTCTGTAATGTTGCTGTACTGACCAAGTCATTGCATTTTTGTTCTAAGGCACCAGAAAATAACTGTGCACCATGTTCCTTATCAGAGATAACATGGGATAAAACTTGCTTCCGTGGGAGAGGTGACAATTAGCCTTTCCATTTAAGTGTTGACTGAAACATATAGCATAAAGTAGTTCACAACAGTATCATTTGCTGCTCTGCATTTGCCATAACCTTACAGGCAAGTCTCTTCCAGAACAAATAATGGCTTTCCTATTGTGAAGCACTAGCAATGCAGAAAGCTTGTTATGAATAACTGATAAATCTCCGTTGCTCACTGTTTCAACAGTAAATAGAACTGCCTCTAAGGTGAATATGGTGTATTGTTCACGTGGTTAACATGAAGTCAGCTGATTTCTCCTTTTCTTTGGAGCATTGCCTGGAATCTTGCGCTGGCTTGGTGTCAGAGACTTGCCCTGTAACATGCACAAGGATATTTTTAATAACTTGTTGCTCTGGTTTAAGTATCTCAGTGGTGTTTACAGTTAAATATTCTGTTCCTCTGAATATTGGAAAATACTGTTAATCCAAGAATAACTCTTCCCTGCCTCACATTAGATACAGCTAGAGGGTTTAATAAAATGTTTACTGCAGGACTTCAGGTCAATCACACCACGATCAACATGATCAAGTGAAAGCCGTTTATTTAGTAAAACATCGCTCTTTTATAATCTCTTTGGCATAGTACGTAGTAAGTTATTCTACTATTGGTTACATTGTGCACATCATTTACCTAGCAACAATTTCTAATTGGTAAGACATATTCTTCAAGCTCTCGTTATTGTAGGATAGCTCTGTCCATTCTCCCCACACCTGCTGATTGGTGGTTCTTCCTCTTGTCCCTCCTGCTGTGACCGCTGACTTCTTGCCAGGTTGCTGTTCTGTGGAGTTTGCTCGTTAGGCCTCTTATCTCCTTCATTCCCTGGGACTCTTCAGCCTCAAGGCTTCCCAGGCTCTTTCAGGGAAACATCATCATCTGCTCAAGGCTAAAGTCCATCCCTGAGTCCTCAGACCAGCTGCGGACTCCCACAGTTTACATTTTAAGGAGATAGGCCAAATTAGAGAAGATATTAAATAGATAACTTTCTAATAGTGTCAGCTTCTAATTAATTTGTAAAAGATTATTTCCTGCTTTGGCCCAGGACAATTTTTGTGGATTTTTTTGGCTGTGCCTACCTGAATTGTTGTAATCAGCAGCTCTGTATTAACAGAGGAGAAACTGCATCATTTACCTGACAGATCAGGAGAGTGTCTTTGAGTTGGATAGTACGTAGCAATACAGTCTCAGCAGAAATCTGTAAGAAATGGGTAGCCAAAATATATATGAAAGCCTAAGAGGTTTGGTCCCCAAATATAAATAGGGTTTAAAAAAAACCCTGTAATGATCCTTCATTCAGTTATGTCTAAAGAGGTGGGAAATAATTTTATAGTATCTCAAGAGAAAAGCAGAAATACCCATTATTGCACTGTAACTGCTTTTGATTCTAAAAAGTGTAGTGGTGTCTGTATTCCATTCAGTTAGGAAAAAAAATAAAGAAAACATTACATATTTTTATGAAACATCTTATTTTATCCTCTGTATTCACTGTGTGGCTTTAGGCATTTTTTAACTTATGCTGTAGTAATCTCTAGTGCAGTTACTGGGGAGACAAAATGCTTTGCAATTATTAATGAGTTTACTTCAGTATCTTTTTCTGTTGAGACTGTGCATTGGTCACTTAGAAACAGGCAAAACAAGAGCAGACCAAAGCAAAGTTATCAGTTCTCTTCCAGTTTGGGGTGCATTGCTTCCCGACACTTGGATGCAGACTTCTTAGTGTGCTTAGCTTTATATATCTCTTGGTATGTTCAAAGCTTCTGTCATTTTCAGCTGCAGTTCTTGTTGCTTGTTACTTCCACAAATCATCTCTTATTTCACAGTTTGGGAGCTCCAAAAATAAGGAACTGGGGCTGTTTAGACACTTGCCAAAAGTTTAGTTTAAGTGACTTCATAGATCCACTGTGGTAAGCAGGGAAAGGATCCCTTTCCCAGGATGGAAATCTTCTGATTTGACCGGAAGAGGTGCTTGGGGTCCCTTCCTTCCTTTGCTATATGAATTCATAAGGCCTGGACACACTCACACAAGTATCCAATACCTTTCTTGACTTGAGCTACTCCTCTATAGGCTTGCTAAGTAAAAAAAAGTTAATATAGAAGTAATCTAAACCTATTAAATAAAAGACTCTGTGTTATCAAACAGTTGAGAAACTTAGTTGCTTATAAAAGCTTTAAGCTGCTTTTTAATTAGCCTTTTTTTTTTTCTTACTGCTGGCAGTAACTACAGAGTCTTGTTCAGACAAGACTTGCTGGACAGTTCTTCAACCACTGCTTTCACTGGCAATGTCTACTTCATCTTTTGTTGTGGAGGCTCTGGTTAAGCAGTTTTTGCTATATTTGCTTGTTCTCATTTATTCTAAATTTATGCCAGAGGGATGGTAAAGGCAATAACTTTCTCAGAAAAAAAAGTAAAATATACACAGAACACAAAGAGAAATAAGAAAGGGTTCCTAATCTGGTGATGCAATGAAGTGAGAAATGTGTACTAAATTCTTTTAACCTGCAGATTTTTGTGAAGCAAACTGTGGTCCCTACTTCTACAGCATTGTTGTTCAATGGTATCTTTCCTTAATTTGTTAATACAATTTTTGTAGTTCATGGAATAGCTTCAGCTCCCTGAAATTCCTTGTACTTTATCACAGAGAACCTGAAGGGATGCCTAAGCAATTCAAATCCACAAAATCTGTACTCTTTCTGTAGGACTGAATCATAGAAAGAGGTAGAGGTTCTCAGGATTGGTGTTTAGGTAGCTGGACCTCACAGATAAGTGAAGTGCTTGGGCTGAGTTGTAGGCCCCAAGTTGGACTTGGCCTGTGGATGAGTCACAACCCAGCAGAATGTTTTGTAGTTNTTCCATGTGAAGGCCACTGAGGAGCCATCTCTGTCTGTTGTGTCCAGCAGGCGATGGTGGCACCACAGTGGGCAGTGGAGGAGCTGGGCCCACAGGAACCTATGGCAGGAATGTCTGCAAGCAGACTTGTGAGGGGCTGTTGCCGAGTTCAGTGTTGGCCTGTGTGATCAGGCATCTGATGGCAGCATCAAATGATGATGGCTGAACCAGCACAACAATAAGCCAAAGGAACATTAAGTGCCTTGGAACGGAATCTGGCATGTTGACTGCATGTTTCTTCCAAGATATACCAAGTGCTACTGGAGGTAACTCACTCTGTATGTGGTACACAGCTCTGAACCCCTTCTGGAGGTAAGGGGCCCAAATTCTTCTGGTAAAACAGAAAGTAAGGTTCCTGTCTGTGGCCTATGAACCCCTCTTAAATGGAGTCAGTTCTTGGGAAGAGGCCACAATTCCCTCTGCTGCCTGAAAGTGACACACTTAACCTCCCAGCTTAGAAGGGGAGGAAGCTCTGGGCTGTACTGGAGGCCTCCAGCGCTGTTCCTGTGAAAGCTATTCTGCCTGACACCCCAACTGGAGGGTGAATCATTTGTTTCTTATGTGAAGGGGCCTGAATTGATGATGCACACACCTTTAAATTCTTTAAATATTCACCAGTAAAAAATACTGAAATAAATTGTGGAAGAAGGGCAAGGACCCCAGCCTGTTTGTTTCTCAGAGAATGCACTATCTGGCTTTTGTCCTTCATGCAGGGTAGAGCAGCTTCAGCCAAAGGGTTTGAGAGTTCCCCTTCCCCATGGCAGAGCAGCCCAGAGACCATATTGCAGGACTGCAGAAACATGGACCAGAAGCACCTGAAAAAGAAAGCAGTGTGACTGTGTCTGTGATACCACGTGGACTATGTGCAGTTCCAAGAATAACAGCGCAGCTACTGGAAGGAAAGTCATGGTAAGTGCTGGATTAGTCAAGTGACTAAAGGTAGAGCTATTGTGTCTGGTGTGGATTTTAGTGTATTTTGTGTCTAGTGTGTGTTTTAGTTGACAAGAATCAGAAATGCTCCAGGGAAGCCCCCAAAATATGTGGTTTCAACTGCCAGTGTAGTATTTTTGCCCTGTTTTCTCGTTGCAATCATTCTGAAACTTGACATAGGCTGTGGTTTTGCTCACGTCCTTTTCCTTGTTGGTTTGGGTTTGCATTTGTATTCTGTTTCCCATTCTTGCTCTTTTTAAATTCAGTGTAAGGGGAATTACAGATTTATTTTTTTTTTTTTTTGTCACATGCTCCAGTGCACTGGACTAGTTATATGAAGTCTGGTGGTGGTAACAGGAAGGATATTTATTTCTTTATTATTTTTTTTAGTTGCTGTCATCTATAGATAAATGACAAGTCATTATGTTAACAAGATGAATGCTCGCTGCTAAGAGATCTGTGCATTTGTGATGCTCACTTACTTCTTGAAAACCAAGGGAAGGAATAAGAGCTTTTCTGAGTGTCTTTTCTCCTCTATCTTGTTTCACAGATGAATTTGTGTGTTCAACTGCATAACTTCCCTTCCTGTTCTAAGGATTTTCTTTAACAAACACACAACTTATGTAGATAAGAGTGCTGTTTCAGAGCAGCTGTATCTCTTTTTAAGAGTTGTCATGGTAGTCTTCCTCTCAAAGTCCAAAGGAGAAGACATGACTTAACTACAGAAAGTGCTAAACAATAGCAACATAAGTAGCAACAAATAGTAAAAATGTACAGCCTGACTTAGTTCTCTTTTTCACACACATTGTTTTTGCTATGATACATTTTAAAGAGAACAGTTAGTCAGAAAGGAGAACTCATGTTTTTGATTTCTCTGCATCGAGGGGAAGTATCACTTCTAAGTAAATATAATGCTGCACAAAGTCTACAACTAACTGTGAAATCCAAATAATCTTTGTAAAATCTTAGCAATTCATTTAACTGTTTTTCCTAGGGACAGTGGAGCAGTTGAAAGTGTACCAATGTGGGCCAGGTTACATCCTTCAGTACCTGGCATCTGGGTATGTCATGAGCCTTAGTAGGTTTTATCTAGCATCAAGATAGTAAGAAATTTTTAAAATATTTATACAAATGCAAAAACAAAAGCAGAAATAGAAATCACGTTGAATTACTTTCTCAAAATAGCAAATCAGGACTGTAGCAGCATTAGAACTGGAATGAAGTTTGCAAAGCTTAAGCCACTGTAGTCCCCTTTCCCTTATTTTGGCCTTAGATACAAGATAATGGGTTTTGAGGTGAAAGGGCAGAGTACTTCTAGCACATTAGTGTGTGGTATGTTTGCCTATAGCCCAGCAATAGCCAGGGACAGCTGTATAGAAACCACGCTTCCTCCCAGGTTATGATCTTGCAGACCTTTTTGGAAAACTCCTCAGGAATCCTTAAAACATGTAGGTAGAATAAAACAAGAATCTACTTGAAATCTTTATATCTTAACACCTATGCAAAGGCAGTCCCACTTTTGGTCTGTCTCAAATCTAGACACAACAGAAGAAACAGTATTATATTTTGTTTGAAAAAGCTATAATCTCCTATTCATGATGAACTTTGCCTGGGCACATTTGCAGGTGTAAATTGCTTAAGGTGATAAACACTTGCAGAAAATCTGCTTTTCTCATGCTTAAGTGACAATCCAGATGACATATCAGAAGGTATTTGCTCACATGCTTGTCTGCTTCTAAAGGGGGGTGAAGTGCTGGGGCCTGAGCTGTGGGCCCCAGGTTGGAGTTGACCTGTGGATGGGTCACAACCCAGCAGAATTTTCTGGTTTTCCTATTGGCTTCATGTTCTAGAGGCAGAACCTGGCCCACCTGTCTCTGTGTCTCTGCCCTCACCCAGGTGGTTGTGGTTGGGGTGGTGGGTGAGGCCAGGGCTACTTGAACCAGAAGCAGATCTGTCAGAGGAGCTCCCTGTTGGGTGTGGCTTCTGTTGGGGCTGGTTGCATTTTGCTGAGCTCTCTCAGTGGTGTCCTTCCATGGGAAGGGCCACTGAGGAGCCATCTCTGTCTGTTGTGTCCAGCAGGCGATGGTGGCACCACAGTGGGCAGTGGAGGAGCTGGGCCCACAGGAACCTATGGCAGGAATGTCTGCAAGAAGACTTGTGAGGGGCTGTTGCTGAGTTCAGTGTTGGCCTGTGTGATCAGGCATCTGATGGCAGCATGAAATGATGATGGTTGAATCAGCATGGCAGGAAGAAGCTATGGAGGGAAGTTCTTTGCCCACAAAAATAAATCTACTATTCCCACATTATTATATCACCTCACAGTCAAACGCAGTTATGCCCTGGAGCACTGAGTGAGGCTTTCTGTATCTTGCTTTTGATGAGCTAAGGTGCAGGAATTCAATGAGTTGCAGAGACTGGCTAAGGATTACAGTTAGAAACTGAGTTTCTAATTTTAGTACACAGCTTCTCATGTTGATTCTCCCATCAAGAAGGAGTCTTAGGAGAACTGCTGCCTAGAGGGTCCTTGAATGTGACTGATGATGCTCAGAAAGGTTTCTGAAAACCTACCTGGCCAAATAATGGAGGCAATACTTTTTTTTTAATCTGTAGAATCCATTCAAAAGCACATTGAGTGCAGATGACACTGAGATTAAGACTTTCTTTCTTCCTCGAGCTGTGGTAAACTCATTCAGATTTGCTGTGATAGCAAGCAGTTCCCAACTTTCTGCAAGGCAAACCCCTAGCTGCCTTCAGCCTGTGTTCTGCTCCATAAGATGGTAAAGTACCATCTTATTCAGTGCAGTTTTATGTTGATAAAACTAAAGGAAACAAGCAGTCCTTTTCACATAATACCCCAGGACCAGCACTACTCTGAATGAGTTGGAGCTTACTTTTACTTGTACTTCAACAAAACTAATGTTGTCTCCTTTTTTTAATTGATGTAGGCAGCAACTCTAAAGGGAATTGTTTAAAAGACAAATTCTGAGTGACATAAGAATATGCATGAAAGATCCAAGGGATTTACTTTTCCATAAGGAAAACAAATAAATCTTCTTTTCTCAGTTGCCATTACATGGTTACAGTAAAACTTGTTACCTACCTGCACTGCAAGTCAAAAACACACTATTGGATGAAGAGATAGCTCATATTTCCAGTGTTTCACATGCATTTCCTGATACTGAACATACATGTGAATGTTTGGAAAAGGCAGCAAATTCTTGGTATTCTACAAAGATGTTTTAGATCGTAGCCAGAATTTGCATAGTGTGCTTAAGAGTTTTATACAGACTTAGCAACTTCCTCTAGTGCGTTGTTTCTTACTTGGTGGAATTTTTGCTTCACTTTCAAATGTGTGTGACAGTGAAAAGAAATCATGACAATACTCAAGGGAGTAAAACCTAGTAGCAAATTAAAATATTTAACTTATATTTGAAAACTTATGCCCTACTCAGCCTACAGGCTTATTTAGTCAGCCATGTAGCAGACTGTTTTTTAAAGATCCTATCTGCAAGCCAGCAGACAGCCCTAGAATTTTTTCCCCAGTATTTATTTCAAGGCTGTAGGTTCTGCTATAACAATCAGAGATCTAAAAACAAAGTAGAAAAAAAACCTATAGTGTAAACTGAATTGTTAGTAGTTGGTAACTGTTTATTTAGCCACTACCATCTTTATAATTCTGTTGCTCCTATTCTAAAACACTGAACTACTCTTCCCCAAACAGTAACAATGCCTAAACACATGCCACTGCAAAACATTGTACAGATCATTAAGTAGAAAGTTTTAAATAGGCATAAGGAAAATAAATGAGTATTAGGAAGCACTGAATGGAATATCTTTAATTTTATATATTCATTTTTATACATGTGAGACTCATAAAACACATTTTCATGATCAAAGGTCTGGAAATATAAAACATATTGCCTTTTAAAAGTTGTGTATATGAGAAAATTAGTTTAATTTACAGTACTTTTTCTGTCTCAGCAAAATCAGTAGTTTACTTTGCATCTTTAACAAATTGTAGTTAGCAGATGTAGCTTTGTATAAGAACCACGTTAATAGAATCTAGTTAACCCAGCTCATAAATTATGTACCTTATTTTTGTTTACAACATATTTTGCTCAGAAGTGCTTATGTTAAACACAGTAATGTTCTGGTAACTAATGATATTCTCTGTTTTGAAGTTGGCTTTGTAGACTTAGCTTGTGTTGTGCAGGCAGTCAAAATACACAAGAGTGGAATAATCTTTGCACTCTTAACAAAAAGAAATTACTCGTAGATATACAATTTACTGATACAATCAAAATAATTTGCTGTGTTCCTTTTACTCTGATCTTACTGAAAACTGGGGCTTTTTTCTGTTTTAAAGTTGTTTGATCTGAAGGCACCCATTCCTTATTTTACTCCCTGTTAGAAGATGTTCTTATAACAAAAGTAAGACAGTATTGATGGCATTTAGAAGAATATTAGGGCTTTAACTGGACATTGTCCTCTACAACAGAAGAGCAAGAGAAGGCAATATTAAAAAAGACGACTTAGTAGTTTTTTGTTGAATTGAGGGCTCGGGTTGTAGTAGATTTGGAGCTGTATGCTAACGTGTTTGGTGGTATGGCAGATTTGCTACTTAAACTGGGGACTTGAAAACTCTTCTGCTTAAGTAATTTAAAGTGTCAGCTTCTTGGAATATAAGTGTGTTAACTTTTGAGTGAGAATGTATGGAAGTCACACCCAACTGGTTTCTTAGTTATTTTTCTTCCTAATAACTTCAGATAAGCCAGAAACAAGAGCCATATTTAGGATAATTTTTTACCCCATAGTTTTTACCCTTATTCTAACCCATTTAACAAAAACATAATTTATTCACAAGATGATCTCTAATCTTACATTGGAGACTCCAAGTTTTAAACCTATCCCTCTTGAAGAGAATGTGTTTTGTGCTGAAGCTTTTGGTATTGCTCTGATTCAGCAATGACCTTGCTGGCCCTACACTCCACCTTGGTCAGGAGACAAAGATCCACCTATAGCAACCCTTCTTTAATAGGATAAATATATTTTAAATTATTTTTTCACATGACCGTGTTGCTGACTGGAAAATTGTGGTTTTTGAATGCTTGGAAGAATTGTGCTGTTGTGTCATTTCATTAAGGAGTTATTTGTTACAGAAATGTTATTATAAAGATTTCATCAAATGAAGAAATACCTTTGCTATTGCAGGTCGAAGCCTCTTAACATTTTTTTTACTTCAGCTTTTTGATGCTGAGTGGATTTTTATTTTATACTTTTATTGAAACAGTTCAAATTTTGCTCGGACCTCCTTCAAACGTCTTCAGGTGCAGGTATGAATCTCCTTAAGGAGATCCTGCCTAGAGTAAGGAAGATTCTTTCAACGGCTACAACTTCTGATGACAATGCATTGCTTAACCTTATGCTGAAAGAAGGTGTGATGTCCAAGGTGTACCAACAAGCCTTGCTTCATGAAAAAGGCAGAGAGTACCTCGCAAGGAAGATAGCTCTGACATTTGTGAAAAAATGGGATCTGTACTTGAATGCTTTGGTTCCCCTCTGTTGTTTAAAGCTCTGTGGCAGTAAGCCTCAAAACATGACAGATAATGAGCCAACAGGAAGTGAATACATTTCTGGTAAATCAGCTTTTCTTTCTTTTTTGCTTTGTTAAAGATTTACTTTTGTTTATTGCATTTTGATATTGCGTTGTGGCATAGTGCAAAGTCCATCGATGGAGAGAAGGTGGGGAGGAAAAGAGACCAGAATGTGATGCAACAACAGCTAAAAAGAGATCCATCCTTTCAGGGTGGCTACTGGATACCCATTTTCATAGCCAGGCCATAATAAAACTTGTTCTTTGTCACCTTTTGCAGAACAAGAAATGCCAAGTAGATTAAAGAGACCATGAGAAGGTCACTTTTTCTTAATGGACGTACCAGCCATTGATAGTCTGAGTAGCACTTGTTCATGGCACACACTAGCAACTCATGTAGGGAAATCTTTTCTCATTTTCAATCGTGTATGGGAGCAATGCTCTCCACTTTACATTCCAGATTCTATAAGAAACAGAATTGCACCTACTGCAGGAGACTGCTGCAGATTTAAGGAGGGGAAGTACTTAATGACTTGAATCTTGCTGGATTCAAGAGTTTTGTGGTTTTTAGTGGGCAGCATGAGAGACACAAATGCAAACACCTTATAATTCTGAGGTGGTAAACTCAGTTTTTAGGCTGACCTGTGACAAGACTAATGTGTGTTGGAGAACAGGGATAGCTCTGGGACGATCCTAACATTGTCCATCCTATGTAAAGTGACACAACCCCAGCTTAAATTATAGCATTCAGAATGATTTTTAGAAAACCAAGCAACTCTAAAAGTAGAGTAAAAGAATACTTAGTAGAATATTGGGGTAGTCCTCTAAAACTAATGGAAGGACCATTTGCTGCAGTGTAGTAAGAGGTATATTTTTTTTTTCCTCTCCTAAAATATACAGTAGTGGACATCACTTTTCAAGGCATGGATGAAAGTACAGGAGGAAATGCTGGGGTAAAATATTAAGATAGTTCATGAGAAGGCAAAATACTGACCTGGAAGATTTTATGTCTATTATAACATACATTCAAATTAATGGCAAGAATTCATATTTTAAATGTAGAATGTCATAGCAAGCAGCCTACTGTCACTTATGCTGGGAGTATATATAGTATGGTTTCTGGTTTCCACTTTTAATTAAATCCCTGAAGTGCTTGAAAAAATACATGCTTATTCTCATTTTTATAACAGTATCACCTAAAATCTCCATTTGAAGATCTTGATCTTGATATGCCTGAATCTGCAGCTCTATCACAAAGGCTGCTTTATTTGAGACATGACAGAGCGAAGCTGAAGTGCATCAGAAGAAGCATTAGTCTTCATCCATCACATGTTCAACTATTGTCACTGGTCTCTAGATTTTGTAGTAGAGATGGGCTTTAAAAAAAGTGGTTTCGAAGACATTAATTCACCAGGAAATTACTCAAATTGTGTGAGAGACCTCAGCTTCCTTTGAAGCAAATTATTTTCTGACTTTTTTGAAATTTGTTAAATTTTGAGCCTTATGTTCAATCATTGTTTCCCTCTAAAGAAGCCTTGCAAAGAACACTGAGGTCAGGAACAGGTTAATCGCAGCAGGTTTCTTACTAACTACTTAATAGGTTTGCAGCTATTTCTTCTACTACAAAACAGATCTTTACAGTTTCTGTGGAAAAAAGTCCCAGCTTTCCCTCTCTTACAAAGTGCACTATTGGCATCTGTCTTGCCATGCTTCCAATACTAAACAACATGTTCTGTTCCCTCCTTTTGCAGTAGGGCCACACATCAGCAAACATTGAAGCAAAGAAGCTGATGGTCACCTGAGATGTTTTGGCAGTTCTCAGCTGTCTCACCACCTTTTTTTTTCCAGTCTGCTTTTTGACTCTGTCTCTAAGACCACCTTTATAGACTAGTCCACCAGTTGAACTGGTACTCCCACTTACGCCAGCAATTTCTTTCTGCTGTTTCTAAACACCTATAGGCATTGTACAAAAAGTGGACAACCAGTCTTTGCTGTAGTTACAAACTGGAATCACAGTAAACAGCTGAACTCTTTTGTTCCCCAGACTTTTTGTTCTTGAAGTATATAGATCGCCTCATGGGATTACAGCCTCAGAAGCTGGTAAAGAAATCTTCCTGCAGGGCTGGTAAAGGAGTTTATCACTTGTGGGGTTGTGCTGCACATTAGAATAGGGCTAGCAAGTAACCTGCTTAAATTTTGTAGGGATTTCTCATGAGGTGATTATATTATTACCTCCTATCAAAACAGAGCATTAAAACACCAAATCTGTGTTTTCATTATTTCATGCTCTGAATGCTGTTACATCGAGATGTTGCTTTTCTTCTAATGTGCATAGAGGGATTCCAAGAACACAGCTGCCTGGCTGGTTAGAGAGCCTGAAGAGGCTAGTGCTTTGCATCGCAGAATGAGCCCCATACCTGTAAATGCTGGGAACAGAGGAGCTGCCCCCAGGAAGGAAACCACTTTATCTCTTCTCAGTGAGCGTGTTCCCAGGGAACCTGGTGGAAGTGACTTCTCTGCAAAGGAAAAAGACTTACGCAGGTCAGCAGCTGCTTTGGTTATAGGACCTGCTGCCTTGTGCAGAAGCCACTTGGTGCCAAGCAACTGATTAAGAACTTGCCTTACTAAAGCAGCAAGTCCTGGATGCCATTGACTTAATCAAATCCCGCTTCGTTCCTTTCCCCTTCAGATTCTGGTGGAACTTTTGTTATAAGCTATAGCCAATAGAATAATACTACAAAAAGTATTTGCTCATTTGAGAATATATTCTCTTTCATAATTAATTTCTAATTCTAATTTGTTTAGGTCTGTGCATTATTAAAAGTAGAAAAATGGGCAAATAAGCTTGCAGAGCCATACAGAAGCAGCTATAGGCATCACGATAGGAATGCTCGTGAAGCAAACTGGTTTTCAAGAGGTTGTTTGTCTTATGCTGGGTAAGTGCTGGCAGGGTAAGCAGTGATTAGATGAATAAACATTCTTCCAGATGCTACTACGAGCAAACCCTGAACACCACATGTAAACCAGACAAGATTTGCAAGCTCCTGTTGAATGTAGAACATCCTACTTGTCATTTTTGGCCAATGGCAAGAGGCACTTGCAAAAGACACCAAAATAATTTTGTATTGGTAGAGTCTGTGAACGTATGAAAGAAATACTTTTACTTCTGTTACACTATGTGGAGCTGTAAGGCAAGAGTGTGCACATGCTGCTTGCTTTATTCTTAGAGATGGACTGTTCAACAGCATGACCTTGGGACAGATTTGAACTGGAATAAAAAAGGGGAGGAAGAATTCCAAGGAACACCAGAAAATGTTACTGCCGACTCTCATCCAATTTTGGTTTCCAACTGAATAAATGACTCTGTGTCTAACTAGTGACAAGTGCAAGCTCTTCTTAGCGGCGAAAAGCAACAGGTAAAGGTAACAGTGCTTATTATACAGGGGTTGCTGGAAGGGAGGTTCCTCTTAATTTTCTTCTTTGGAATTCCCCCTGAGACTTTAACTTTTCTGCAGTGACTGGTCTGACTCATTTCCTTCTTCTGGTATCACTTTCTATATGCCCTGGGCAGGGATAGCAGCTCTCCTGGATTTTTGACACTGAATCTAGAGTGAAGGAACAGGAACAGCGCAGTTTCCTAAGGTCAGTTTTTCCTCAATTCTTGAATGCAGTGCTTTTGTCATGGTAAATTCATCTTCTTACCTTTTGTAGATACCGGTAACTAGTATGTCAGTACCTGGACTTGGATTGCTTGAAATATGAGTAGGATGAAGTCTGAATGCAGGTGAAATTTGGGAGAATCTTTAGGGATTTTGTTTTGTGGCTAGCTCTGTTACTTGCTTAAAAGGTTGCTGTAGTTTGTTTCAGACTTTAGGAATGTACTTGGTTTTTGTATAAACCTCGCACCAATAGAAAATGAAACTGAGGATCATTGGAATAAACTGGCTTATTGGCACGTCTGGCAGGACAACCTAGAGCTTTACGTTCCCATTTAGAAGGGCTGAGATTCTGTCTTGAAGAAAGTCTCTGAGTGCAAATGTACTTTTTCTGCCAAAAAAGCTTACAGGCAAGGTGTCTGTAGTGCTGCTTTATTTCATCTTAGCTGGAATGGGAGAGCTGGGCACAGCTGTAACGCACCGGGTGGTACTGCGTATGAAAAGGCAAATTCTGCTCTCAGATCACAACTCTGACACCTGCAGGACAGTACATTATTAGTCTTTCTGAACTCAGCTGGTCTCCAGCTTTTATCTGTTGTGTTGGTCACTATACAGCTGAGTTCACTGAAAGACAGAAGCTCCTTTTACCTGATATTTATACTTTTTCTAACTTTTTATAACTCTTCTATAAGAGAGACAAAGGAGAACATGGCAGGACGGAGAGCAGCTTTTTTTTCCGGCATCATCTTTATTCTTCCTTTTTAGACTATAAAGCCCATGGAAAGTAACGCAGCACTCCAGCGGCATGAAAAAGGCTGTTGGCTAAAGGAGTATCTTTGTTAAATCTGGTGATAGAACAGCAAAAGTCATACCAGCTTTCAGACGTATAAGCCATTCATAGATCTGAAATAGAAAGTAAAACCTTAAAAGCTAAGTATAAACTGCGCACCATTACTTGCAGTTTACACCCAATCAGGCCATCTCTGAAGGGAAAAACTGTTTGGTATCTGTGGAGCAGAGGAACTCTTAGCGATGGATTCGGAGAGATGAAATGGAGACAGCTGAGTGTAACATGGAGGGGACTTCATCCCTCCCTGCTCCTGGCTTGCCCACCTCGCGGAGGGCATTGTCCCAGAGCACTGCCTGTGGCAAAACCCAGGCAACACATCCCAGCCTTCCGGTGTGTGTATTGTGCACAATGACCTAACATTTAGGGGGTACAGAAGAAGAGATAAGACTTTCTAAAGTTTAAAAAAAAAAAAAAAAAGGCTTTAAAATTGTGGTGAATGATACTGAGCTTTGAGCTCAAAGTGCCAATGTTTCACTGGACATCTTACTTAGAGTTTAATACAACCTGGTTTTTGTCAGCTTGCTTCACTTAGATTCATGAGTAGCACTTAATGGGTCTGGGGTGTTGCAGGAAAATAATATTTCTTCAGCAATCTTTGTGTTTAATTTTTCAACCTCATGTCAGTCCCACTTTCTTATTTTTTTGTAATGTAGGTCTTGGAGCTGTAATGTCATGTCATCCTCTGGTTAAAACACGTGTGATTTGCTTGGCACTACTACTCTTTTCTATGAATTATCCTCAGCTTCCTAAACTGGTACAAAAATCAAATTGCAACGGGGATTTTTGCTGTTCCTGAAATTACTTCACATATTTTCATTTTGTTAACAGCTATACTCATGTGGGAGATTATTTTATCACCTGTCAGTTCAGATGTAAGAGTTTTGGGAAGGAAACCTGCTAACAAATCTCCTCAGAAGCATCCACCTTATTTTTGGAGTAAATATTACATTGTTGTCTGTATAATCCTTCTCTGTTCTCTTAGCCAACATTTGATTTTAGCAGCAGCAGACCTCATTGCCTGGATTCTTTAACATATTGATCCTTTAAAATATAAGACACGGTTAAAACAAATTGTTGGGGCAAAATGATAAATCTCCTCCCTTATCTTTAGAAATCTAAAATGCCCCTCTGACTCTTAAGACCTGTATGAGATTTAAGTGAACACCTACTCCTCCCTTATTTGGATCCTTTGTCCTGGTACGGTGACGTTCACTATTTCTTTTACTACTTTTCCTGTATTTTTAATTCATATGGTATCGCTTGGACTCTAAAAGAGCACAGAAAGAAACCATTGAGAGTCTTAGAAGTGAGTCCCGTTGTTGTGGTGTATATGCAGAATACAGCACTCTAGCAAATGCATCCCGAGTAGAAGCCTTGCTGTAGCAGGTGGGCACTGAGCCATCGCAGAGGTAATACAAAGGCAACACAGGTCTACTGAATATAGCGATGCAGCTGGAGCGTATAGGCTGCTGGGGAAAGGAGGTGTTGTTTAAAGGTTTAAAGAAAAAGATCTATCTTAATCAGTGTCAAAACAACAAAGGACTGAACTTTCTGAATGGTATGGAAATACACTCGGAAGTGTGTCCTGTCTTTCGTCCCACTCAGCACATGCACTTTGTGCATGGAGGCCTGCCACAAAAGAGAGGACAGGCATCCCTGGCAACTTCAGTCCTTTGTCTTGCGGGTCGATGCAGAGTCTGTCTTCCTCCTGCTGGGAGCTGGCTCTAGTGTTCACAGCCCTAACACAGAAGTTTTAATGAATTTTTTTTGTCCTCTGATATGAAAGTGTGCCAAACACCTGTTTTGACAGCACTGTATGGGATGCCAAAGCTAATGTATTATCAGTAAACTAAGTTAAAATCATGTATGGAACAACAGAGAAAGTGCTTAGCAGTTTAGAGGTTAATCATCTTTGGTCTCAGACAGGGGACCACTAGGATGCTGAGAGAAAAAAAAAGGGAAGCCTTGGGAAAGGAACTGGTGTTGTAGACAAGCTTGGTAATGTCTGGTTTCATTTTCGGTGCTTCAGCTACAAAAGATGGCAAAACACTTTTCTCTAAGGTGTAATTCTCCTTGTCTCTGCCTCTCCCAATATAGAAATTTGCATCTTTCAGGAACCTCCTTCTTTTTTCTTTCATCCGTGGACAGAGTACTTTCCATGGTGGCACCATGATTTTAACGCAGCACAGCACAGCCGCTGTTGAGAATTTGTTGTTTCAGCTACAGGGAGGAATCACAGCACCCCAAACCCAGTGTAGTCTGTAGAAAGACAGCTATGTGTGGATTTGTGTCATAACCAAAGTAATGAAGAAAAAAGAGGGTAAGATGAGGGCCATTCAGACTGATGAAACAAAAGAAGAGTAATCAAGTTTTTCTTTCTTGAAAGAGTGGCAATATTCATTTTTCCCCAAGGTAGAAGCCTATGTTTCTCTCGCTGCTGTGCTCCTGGGTTATAGCACCTCTTACATCCTTATTTTCAGCTCTCTAGCCATGCTTGGCACTGGCAAGACTTCCTCTTGAATGCTTCCTGACTTTTTGGCTGTTTTAGCTGAAAACATTTTGCATTACTTATATATTAATCCACAGGGAAATGCTATTGAAGGAAAGGTTTAAAATAGCAAAAGCTCTTATGGCTATGACTTAAAACTTACTATTTCCGTGAACATTCAGTAGGCCTACTTAGTCTCTTTCCTTAGGACTTGTCCTTTTCTTTGTCTGCTGTAATAAAGCAGTTTGCTAGTCACTGAATTTGGAGCAATGCATCTGTCTGTCTGGCATTCCCTTTATGGCTTCTGCCATAAAGGCTCTGTCTCTAACTCCAGATTTACATTCATTCAAAGATAATGCTTCAACAGTGTTATTCACAAAGCCTGGCAGCCTGGCATTCTGAAAGGCCCAAATCTGTTTAGATTTTTATATCAATTCGACAAAGAAAGGGGCAAAGCAAACTGTTGCAACAAACTGAAAATTTAATCTAGTATGTTTATAACCTCATTCTTGGTTGTCGTGCACGTTTGTCAACTTCTGCTTTTCATTTATAGCACGGCAGGCAATAATATAATTTTTTTGTAATCTTGGTAATGTAATGAGGCCACACCACAAGAAAAAGGAGAACTAACTGAGTGGAGGTTATTCTTACTTGTGAGACCTCCCTGTGTACACCATTCTAAGTTCTGGCTCTAGATTCTTGCGTCTTCTGCAGCGGGGCACAGGGAGGTCCATTTCCAGGCTGTTCAGAGGGACAACCCTGTAGAGGGGTAAGAGCGATGACGATCCATTTGTAACAAAGCAGCGCACGGCAGCATGTGAGCGTGTGAGTGTATGACTAGTTCTGCTCTAACTTCTTTGATCAGAGCTGCAGCGTTAGCTGTATTTCTCTTTTTTTCCATGTTGCAGGTAGACTTCATGGTACAGCAGGTTGCTCCACATTTTCACACCTCAGGAAAGTAGCTGTGCAAGCAGGGATATCAATGGCATTCTGCTAGAGGCACAATATTTGAGAGCCCTATTATAGCTATCCTTCATTGCAAAATATGGTGCTTGATGCCAAGCTGAAGCTTTTCATGGTTGTGGTATGTGGACATTTTTTAAAAAAGGTTATGGTGTGGAAATTTTGCTGGTTGTTCTTTTGATGCTGGCACCTCAGTATTATGGTGGAATAAATTACTTAGATTACCAGCCCAGGTGGCATTCATGTCAGTGACCTGTAAACACTGAGGAGCCAATATTTGGTTTTGAAATAGTTTGATTAAAATGATGAATAGCCAACAAGCAGTATTATTCCACTGTCTGTGGAATATCCAGGCAGAATGTTTGCGCTTATTTTAGTTCCTGGTGCAGTAACTGGAAGGAAGTAGAAGGGATTTAAAAGAAGCTGGAGGAAGAGACTGGGGCCTTGAGCAACCTGGTCTAATGGGAGGTGTCACTGTCATGGCAGGGAAATTGGAATTAGATAATCTTTGAGGTCCCTTCCAACCCAACCCACTCTATGATTCTATGAGATAAATTTATCAGGAAACATAGCTGCAGTAGTCCAAGCAGTTGTCTTATAAACATGGGTCACTGGAGCAGGGAGCACCTTGGATCAGTCAGATTTGTCTGGATACTGTACAGCATTCTGCTTGAAAGGCTATAGCAATTCCCAGCTCATGAGTAGGTACATCCATGAGTTCTGAGAGGGAAAGAAAATTGATTAGAAAATAGTTATGATAGATGACAAAATGTTAGTGAGTGCCCTGTTACCAGAAACTAATTCCCAAGGTGACCATGCCGTTCTGTACACAGTCAACCATACAGTTTGGAAAGACTCACATAAAGTAAGTGTTCTGCCTTTCACTGTTCCTTCTTCTGTGGGGATGTCCCCTTGTGCCACCTCCAGGACTTAGGAACCAGGTGTAACATCCCAGCCAGAAGCTCCTTTCCCTGAGAAGAAATTGCCCTGACAGTAAAGAATGGGGTTCTTCTTCCGTCCTCTTCACTGGAGTCTTCTCACTTCCCCACCATCTGCTGGATCTGTGCTTGCATGTGATACAGGAGTTGCGACTTACTGAATATTTGGCACTTTTGGTCCAGGTGATCAGACTGCAGGAGCTCACTCCCCTGACTGGGGTTAAAAATAGCTAAGTCTCATTGCAAGCTGTATCTGGATCTATAAGTTTAACTCAGGGTTATAACTCAGCACAAGACTTGGTAAGTAACACCAGTTCTACAGCCTTAAAATCTCCGTGTCTTGTTAACAGAAAGCTATGGTGCAGGACTTGTAACTTTGTTTGACAAAAGCTGTGGTTTTGTCATAGCTAACTGTTTTGCAATTTGATTTCAGACAGCAAGAAACAAATCATGAATTCAACATCTGTGTCTGAAAATGGCTATCTTGATTTGCTGCATAGTGACATCGATCCGTTGCATCTGTATACTTTCTTTGATCCTAAGTCATCTGAAAATGAAGAAGGTGACTTCTCTGCAGGTTAGTAAAGCACTAAAAAATATTTTATTAGTTATCATGCTATAAGTTATTACCATATCCTCTCAATTACGTACCCATCTAATGACATTTTATAATGGTGGCTGGACTAAATTCAACAGACTTAAGATACAATAACTTTGTCAGTATCTGTATGTAAAATAGTGACTGTTTCACTGATTTGAATACTTTTGAGCCTTAGCAACCTCTGAGATGATGTAGGTAAATTGAACATTGTCAGGACATGGTACCAGTTACTGGAAGCTGGACATCTCTGCTGTGAAGATGTTAGCATGGTCCCTGGCATGTTTTTGGCCTTGGCTAACTAGCAGCTTCACAGGCAATTTGTAGCTGCAGTTCAGGGGTTAGCATGCACCCAGCATCATTCTGGACAGGGAATTTAGATGTTACCCCCGTATCCTGGAGAATAAGGAGTTTTAGTAGTACGGATGAGTCTGGGCCATGCATGTAGGCTTTAGTGTCATAGAACAGATTCTAGAACTGTTTTATTTGCTACAAGAGATGAAGTCGCAGAGTTTAGCAAAAGAAAAATGTTGATTTCTGGGTGACTATAATGTTGATTTTCTGGGTGACTATAAATTACTGAGAGTTTGGTTCTGCTCCTACTTAGCCAACATACAATGAAGAGCAAAAGCCTTATGCTGAAGTAACAAATCTGCCTTTTCTGCATGATCTGTTTTTTTCACTCCTTGGTTATGGTAAGGAACCAATGTGTACTCCTTCTTAATTCTAGAACCTGAAGTTGATGCCAGCAATTGTGATCAGTTCAATATGGATTTCCTGTGTCCAATGGAAAATGGTGAAAATGGGGATGAATTGTATCTCTGTTCCAACACCATAGAAGCTTATGCTAGAATAGGTATGAAAGCAACGTTGGTTTTCTAGATCATTATTTTCCAATCACTGCTATAGCTATGTCTTACGAATTCTATTCTCAGTCTAAAGCAGCGGCATACACTCCAGTGGCCTGTCCCTCATGTGTGGTAGATCTAGCCAGGGTACCTAAACCTGTGTGTTGCTGGGAAACAGATGAACGGTGGCTTGTGGTTGTTGTGGGGAAAATCTCTATTAATGGCTCCTTCTGCTTAATACTTCCTGTCTCAACTTCTCCTTTCTCATGTTCTTTATTTCCTGAAAAACAAATGACAAGAAAAACTTAACTCTTCAATTTCACCCATACTGCAGAATTCTGTTAATGAGGGTAAGCTTACAAGAGTTCTACTGTGAAATTTACTAAGTCCTTACTGTGTTCCTTTTTTATTATTATTTCTTGTTAGCTGAATTAGCAGAATATGTGCTCAAAGATCATCAGGAGAAGCAGGTGGAAGACACTTTTGGTAAGTATTATGTGGCAAAGGTCAATTTTCTTCATGACGGTGTTCTGGCTAACATCTGCGCTGCACTTCATCCCCACAATCTGAACACTGGTAAAGTTTCTATACATCTGGTATCTTCTTCTTTCCCCCTGGGAACTGTGTTCCAGAATTTTCTTGGCAAACTTAGAGGATTTTCTGTATTTTTGCAGGCCCTTCTCAAAGGCTGCAGTTTTATCTCTGGCCAACTTGCTGATCATATCACCATGGCCATAGTATACGCACAGTTTAACTGTCTAGTGCAGTATATACCCTCAGTTAGCATCAGACTTATTCTGAACACAACACAGACGATATATGTAAGTTCATTAAACCTGACTCACCCAGAGGATTTGGCATGCAAATTCTGTCCCTGAGCAATGCAGCAATTGTGTAATATACATGTAGGAAATGATTCCTTCAGTTCAGTGCTTGACCAGAGATAATTGCTTGGCTTTTGGTGCAAAATCACTGTTTTGGTAGTTTACCATTTCAGAATATATATGTGTGTGTGTATATATATATATATAAAATGTGGCTGTTGGAAAATCTGTAGAATCAGAAAGATTCACAGAATATCTGTATATCCTGTTTTATGTTTGAGTAAAGTAATTTGGAATGATTTACCAAAGGTCAATCCTTCCCTAGGACAATTCTGGCTACAGGAAGCTCACATAACTTTTAAAATGCTTTTTACTGCTCCCTGGTGTGTTTAGAATTTGGGAGGTTTTATACCTACGGCCAAATTTATATTGGCTTTAGAGAAAACAAAATACAGTATTAGTACTTAGGGATTTTCCAGTAAAAGAATGGTATGGCTAACTTCACAGTTCTAACAACACAAAATATAAAATCTGTTCAGAGCCCTTTACTCTGTCTCTTAAAGGATCTCATCCTTTTCATACATAAAATGGGTAAGTAACTTTTACTAGTACAGAGACCACACTGTGATACAGTTGTGATGTTTTATCCTTTGCTCATCATTAGAGCATTGAGAAGTATTTATATTTTATTAGCCACTGAATTTATGGCAGTAGATTAATATTAGTTAGTTCAGAAACTAACACAGGTTAACAGAATCTGCATTCAGAGCTCTTTGTGCTTTCTAAATCCTATCAATTTGGATATGTGTTTTATCACAATTTGGTTTTTATGTTTTATTTGGAGCTGCCTGTTGGTGTGTTTCTTTTGCTTCTACCTCTTTCTATAATTTTTTTAGGAGCACAAAGGTTGACATTTGTCATTATTTCATGTTTTTAGGAGGGAACCTTATTTTGGATGAAACAGCTGCTGAAAACACTGAGAAATTTGCTGACATAAAGATACAGAAATGTCACAAACGAAGTAAGTGAAAAACAGTGAAAGTTTGAAAGGCTGTAGTGTTTGAATTCTAAATTTGCATTATGATACTTTGGTTTTAACACAGCCTCAATGCCTCTCCTGCAGTCCTTCAGTAATGCAAGCAGATATGATTCCTCTGACTTTGCTCATCCCGTGTGGGCTGGAAGTGAAAACAGCTCCCTCAAGCACTTTCTTTACAATTCACAGAATTTGTTGATCTGTAACATGATGCTAAGCGTTGTTATATGTGTTCCTCTTTTTAATCATCTATGTTACAATGAAAACAAAATTAACACTGTATCTATAGCTTAGCAAGCATTAGCTGAACAATTCCCTCTTTAACACCAAGAACAACAACAAAAAACTTTGATCACTGGCACAAAAATCTGCAGCCAAATTGAAAATTCATGGGCAGAGTAAAATAACATGAGGCTTTTCACATTCATGTTTTATAGACTGGACCTGTACAGTTCTGAAATAGCTACACTGCAACTGGTAACACCCCCTTCTGCTTTAAAAGGTTAAAATAAGTCTCCATGGTGAAAACTTAAAATTACCACACTGGTGCCATTTTGTCACTTACTACCACCTTTCTTTCTTTCAGCCTTCTTAGGCACTGCAGAGAGTTGCTTTGGTGCTTCAGAACCCAAATACAAGAAAATTGGTAAGTTACTGGCTAAATAGGAAAATATTATTGAACATATATTGTCTCACGTTCCAAAGTCTCATCCTCTGTTAGACATTGTAACTCTACCTTCTAGGGAATGTTTGCTGTCTTAGATTTGATGGTGCAGCATCATTGTGCATTTTCATGTTTCTGCTTCCAGCAAAGTAGAAATCGCTGTAGAATTACATTCTTATACACCTCTGACTAATAAATGATGCAACTAATCCCTGCCCTCTTATCAGTAGCTTTTAAGCCCTGCATCTTAGGACCAACTATGATAGCTTGGGAACAGCTGGGTCCTCATGCTCCAAAAGCACATGTTCCTGACAGGTGATAGAAAAATTACTTCTTCAGCGTCAGTGGAAGCACAGTTGAACTTTTCTAAATCCATCCAAGAGAATAAAGCAAAACAGTCAAGGTCCTCAGTTTATTGTACTTGGGCCTCCAATTTTGTGCAACATCAAAGGAACAAACCATGCTTGGGAAACTTAGTACAGCCAGTGTAAAACCTTGTTATGTCTTATCTGTCCATCAACCATGTGTAAGATCATTTGCATCTAAACACATCTGAAGGTTTCTAAAAAGACTACAGGCCAGGAAAGATGAAGTAAAAGAAAATTAAGACTGAACTACTTGAAAAAACTACTGAAAAATAATTTCATAAATACATTTTATATTTTGAGACCTGAGTAAGCTTCAGAAAGCTGTTGTGAATTGCTCTTGATTCTGGAAAATCAAAACACAAAAATCAGAATCAGATGGCTTATGATTTCTATTGAGACTTTAACCTCCTTAACTTCTAGCAATGAAATAATTTTCTCCTTTTTGTTTTCTTTTGTTTTTTTTTTCAGTGGAAGTCCCTGCAGTGCCTGCAGGGAATGGCAGTTTCTTAGCTATGCCTCTCAACAGTCACCCAGCTAGCCCCACCTCACTAACTAACCAACACACGTCCTTTTTTGTTCCTGGTACCAGTGCACTGGAAAGAAGTTTCATAACTCCTGGTATGTACAGTACAGCTATAGGTGTGCACCTGTACACAGACTGATTTATACAAGGGGAAAACTCTCGTATAAATGTGGTCATTGACCTTGAACAATGGTGGGGAAAACAAGTATGGCAGCTTTTTCAATCAAGCACTTGAAAGTGTGGCGCTCACTAAATGAGCAAAAAATATACAAGGGAAATTAAAAGTGCATTGTTCCTAATGAAATAGAAGGAGTCTTTCATTTAATTGGTGAAGTGCAGGTTAATAAATAAAAGAAGAGAGTTATTTACTATATGCTAATCTAACTAATAACTTGTCTTAAGAATGGGAAATCATAAAATTTTCATTAATAAACTTCAGGTTATTTTCAATTTTTTTCATCCAGAGCTTTGTAAAGGACTGTGACGTAATTATATTTGCAATAGTTAAGCAAAAGCTAGGTTGGATTTTTGCTCACAAAAACTGAGTACTAATCTAGGTGATGGGCTGTTTTTATACCACAGTAAAAATGAAAGATTCCTATAACAAAGTAATGCATCAGCCACCTTGCCTTGATCACGCTGTGTAGCAGGGGGTGCTCATGGTACACTGGCAACTGCTCAAGACAAAGACACAATTCAACACCTTTCACTGTTACATCTATGCTGGAAAGGAACCAAAAAGCACTGGATAAGTTAAAAGTCTTGAAGTATCTGATGCTAGCTGAAACAGCACAGAGCAGCAGGACAAGTTCTGTCACACCTACAGAAACTCAGAGCTATGGCTGATTAAATTGCAAGCACTGCATCATCAAATAAACTTCCCAGTGCAGGTTCAGAGGAAGGATGCGTGCTAGCTGCTTGCACAAGCTACATGATGAGCAATATACGGCAAAGATGTAGTGCAAAGGGTTGTAAAATTAATGCAGATATATAATATTTACACATCTTCTGTCTTCTGGATCTCTGGTCCATACATTTACAGACTTTGCCGTAAGCGCTTTTTCTTATGTTAATAGAACTTCTCTTTAGAGTATCAAAAACCAGTGGTCACTAAAAGCTGGGCAACCCCTTGTATTTCACATTCTTGTGCCTTTTAAGAGTTTTTGTTTAACGGATTCTGTGGACCTCATGTGACCCTATGAATTCAGATTCATAAACTCTCCACTGGGATTATTTGCTCAGAAGCTGCCAGAAAGGATAAGTAGCTTGTATAAAGATTTTTCTTTCTCAGAAACCTTTAGAAAGCAGGAGCTTTTGATAACAGAGTAATTATTCTGCACTTGTTTCAGGATCTTCAGCAGCTTTGATTCCAGAACGTCTACCTGTTGGTGTGAAAGGGAGCCAAGAGAATACAGGCTTTGCAGATCCTCCTCAGATACTTAACTTTGTTCTTGGAAATGACACATCTGATGTTATAATATATCGAGGTAAGAGCAATAACCTTTTATCCACATAAATAGGCAGAAAGCACTGGAAAATCAGTGCTGTCAACTAAGTTCCTTCATTTCAGTTACTGATAGTATGATTAGGCTGAAAACTATCATTTGTTTCTTGCCAGTGCTGACTTCTACGGAAACATTGATATTCCCAAGTTTTCCAGTTAGTTTATGTGGTAAGTAGAAAATGAATGTTTGTATATATAGTACTTAGGATGGGGAGAGGGATCATACTGCTTCTACCCAAGGCCAATTTTCCCCTCCAGACTTTACTCATATTGACCCTTTTGTGGAAAATAAAAAATAAGATGGCATTTCTTTCTTTGTATTGATCACTGGCTGTTTAGTCTAGTCCAAAATACAGAGCAGATAAAGGGTTGTAGAGCTACAGATTCTGCTGTGTATTAGCAACCAATCCACTGTCCTTGCTGTGAAGGGGGATTAAGCCTTCTTGTCTAGTTAAAACAATGCAAAAGCCCAGTGTGCTTGAGCGCCATCAGAAGTGGAAGTTCTGCTGGTACTGGTATGGCCTGAGCATCTTAAGTTCCTGGTGCTGGAAACCAGACTGCAGTCAGGTCATGTGGAAGGCCCAAAGCCAAAACGATGGCGACTTACTTAACTGAACAATACAGAAGCCTAATACACAGAAAGGCTCATAAAGAAATCAGAGCCCTGGTCAGGGTATAACAGTCCCACCCGTGGTAGCAAACTTCCCTCAGACCTTTTTCTTCCAGCACTCAGAGAGCTGTTGGAACCGGCAGTTTGATTTTAGTAGGTTTTAGTTTGAGCTGTGTCCTGTGGTGATTGCTGCTGCAGCAGCTTGGTACGAGTGTTTTGTTGCCCTCTGGTGGCTAACGCCACCGAAATAGCAACGTTTGGAAGTGGGGATTAGCAAGCTAATACCTCTAGGTTTGGGGAAGTATCTGTAAATTATATCTACGTTTTATGTGAATATGCAATAGTAATAATTCCAGCTGATTCACAGCAGCATGACATATGTGAATATGTTGCAAACCACAGAATTCCAAATGCGGCAGAAAATATAGTACATAAGCTACCACGCCAGTCTCTTTTCCATTTTTAAAAATTGTTAACACCCAATTGATTTGACCAATGCTGCTTCCCGTCTAAATGTCTCGTGATAGCTTTTCTTGGTTTTCCATTCAGTTGTTTTTATTTAATAAAATGAGTAGTAAACTAAAGCCAGACACTTGCCTGACAACAGGCATGGCCCCTCTTTATTTAATATCTTAAGCTGATTTTTCTTCTGCAAGTAGGAGAACTATCTCTGCATCAAATGTATTATTTCACGGGGGAGAAGGATCTGCTTATTAGAAAGCTGTGGGTGCTTCCCTGCTAGAAACAGCTCTGAACACTCACCATTCCACCTGTGGTAGGATGAAAGGGTAGGAATTGATTTCCGGATCTTTGAAGCTTTAAGATTTGTATTTATTTTTAAACCTCCTTATACATCAAGATGAACCAAATATTATGGTAAGAAATACATTTGTACAAATCTAGGGAGATTAATCTGTTTTGTTTTGTAGTTTTTTTCCCCCATCTCTGCTCAGTGTGGTTACCACAAGACTATTGATAAGGCTGGATTTGTTACAGTCTGTCTGTAAATTCTACAGGCTGTTTGTTAAATTCAGTCCTGCATCTGCAAAGCTTTTCCTACCAAAAGTTTTGTCAAAACTTTGTCATTACCAGTCTGTAGAAAAAAATTATTTTGTCTGAAAAATTCTGGATTTTTGTGAATGGCAGACAGTGCTCATCTGACCACATGCAGAAGTCTTCAGTAGTTTGAAAACCAACAGGCAAAAGAAAGAAAATTGGACAGTGACAGTACTTTGTCAGGAGGAGTAATGGGTAAACTCTGCTACTGACAGTCACTTCTCTGTGACTTCCATCCTTAATGCTTGGTTATAAGGTGTTGAATAACAACAGGCAGCTATAGCTTTTGATGACGTAAAGAAGCCCTATATGTGTATGTGAATTTATGCAAAATACTGACATTTGAAAAGGATGGTGGATGTCACCTTGCTATGATAGGTCTTCTGCTTCACATTGCTGTTTGAACAGCTGTCATCTTGTTTGGTGTCATACTGCCTGCAACAGTTCACCTCAGCTGAATTGTACTTGTGTGGTGATTTGTTTTCCTTTCCCTTGTAAAATAAACAATCTCTTTCTCTGGATGATACGTAATATATCTTGCAATGAACTTGAAAATTTCCATTAGTCTTATTGTTAAAATCAGTAAAGCTGAGCCAATGACTATCTAGGCGTCTTCCTCAAGTATATCGTTTTGTTTCTCCAGGTTTAGAAATGTTCAAAGAAGTCCAAGTTCCCGTAATTCCTTCTGAAGAACCTTTCAAAAGACCAAGTGAGTTAAAACTTCCAGTAGTTTTTGGCTAATTTTTCTGTTCTTTTTTCCATATAGAAAAGCTACTTGTTGTAGGCATTGCCATTGAACAATCTGTAAGGCTGTTTCAAGTGTCTGAGCACAATTCCTGTTTTTAAGATGCTGTCTACCTTTAGATATCTAGCTGTATTCCCTACTTAGAAGATCAGTGTACTTAGCTGGTTTTATGATATGCATAGATACCTCCAAAATTATTCAGTTCATAGGTCTAATAGTGTCTGTTGTGCCTGCACTCCTAATCCATGCAGCTGCATGGGATAAACCCAGACCTACGTGCTTTATGAAAACTGATGTATTTTGATCATATTACAATTATATACTTAAACCACCCTGAAGCAATGTGGTAATTTGTGGACTGGTTTCTTCAGTTTTTGTGTGTTTTTTATTTCTCTAGAGCCAGTGGAAGCTTTCTGTACATCACTTAGGGATTATTTCCAAGACACGTGCAAATCTGTGGCCATGGAGCGTGAAGTAACTCTTGATCACCTTTATATTGATGGGACACTTGTTCAAAGCCAAACTGAAACCAAGACTGGAAAGAATAATGTAAAAGCAATGGAAAAGGAGCTGCTAACCTGCAGTTTGCAAGGGAAGGAAAAAGCAGTCCTTAAAATAAGCCAAATATTTCAAATCCCAGGAAGTAAAGCCTTAGAGACTAAAGTGATCGTGGTGCTGGGAAAAGCAGGAATGGGCAAAAGCATTCTTGTTCAGAAGATCTGCCAAGACTGGTCCAATGGAGAGTTTTCTCAGTTTGAATTTGTATTTTGGTTTGACTGCAAACAAATAAGCTTGCCTGAGAAGCGGTACAGCCTAAAGGATCTGCTGCTTGAATTTTTTGTAAAACCTCAAGAGGGAAGCAAAGAGATCTTTGAGTATATATTGCAAAATCCTGCTAAAGTCCTTCTGGTTTTTGATGGTTTTGAAGGGCTGCATGATCATGAGAATTTTCCTCGTTGCCCAGCCAGCCAGCCTGAAGAAGACTCGTACAGTATAAAGGAGCTGCTTTCGGGACTCATCCAAAAAAAGATACTCAGTGGTTGTACTCTGTTACTTACAGCAAGACCAAAAGACAAGGTGTACCAGCATTTGTCCAAAGTGGATAGGACCATTGAAATAGTTGGATTTTCCCCTCAGCAGAGAGAATTGTACATAACCAAATACTTTGAAGGATTACCCTACTGTGGTAATGCACTGAAATTAATCAAAGAGCGTGAGTACTTGTTCAGTCATTGTTACAGCCCTGTCGTGTGTAGATTTGTTTGTTTTCTCTGTGAGACAGTACTTGAAACGGGAGACAAAAGCCTTCCTTCAACTCTTACTACAGTCTTCCTGCAATTTGTTCAGCAAAAGGTAATACCTACACCAACTGCTGTTACAACCATGCAAAATCAAGAGAGTCTTGCTACGCTGGCCCATATAGCCTGGTATCTTGGAGAAAAGCACCAAAGTGCCATGAAAAGTGATCTTCCTTCTAAGGAAGTTAAAGAGTTTGCTCTGAAATATGGATTTTTCCAGCCGTTTGCATTCCCCAGGCACTCAGATAGTGGAGAAGAGGAACTGGGGAGCGCATTCTCTGATTTTGTCATTCAGAATTTCTTGGGTGCACTTCACCTTATGTTAGCAGAAGAGATCAAGGATAAAAGTCTAACAAAGTACCTGTCTTTTCCATCCAAGAAGAAAAAACCTTATAACTGGTTAGATTTAGTGCCTCGATTTTTGGCTGGATTGTTGTTCCTCCAGGATGACCCCTGCTTCTGCTCCCTTTCAGATAAGGATGTAAAAAAATCAACCAAGAAGCAGAAAACACTTTTGAAATACATTAGAAGGCTGCAGATAAACGAGCTCTGTCCGGAGAGGTTACTTGAGCTTTTACATTGTATTTATGAAACACAAAGCAATTATCTTTTGCAGCATGTGGCCTTAAAGCTCAAGCCAGACCTGTCTTTTCTGGGCATAGTTCTTACACCCCCTGATGTCCATGTACTGCACTCTATTTTAAAGAGGTCGAGAAAAGAGTTTTTCTTGGATTTGCGAAACAGCAGCATCGACATGCAAGGGCTAAAAGACTTGATTGGCGTAAAGAATGTGGCATCGTTCAGGTTGGTCATTCTTTGTAGATAGTAGTGTCATTCATAGGACTGTATGTAGATGACACCTTCATGCAACAACAACAGTCACATCTGTTGATTTCACATGTTTTATCACTTCACAGGGCCTCCCTCGTTGATACAGTGAGGCTCTGGAGATCTTTACAACAGACAAAAGACCACCAACTGCTGAGAGCAGCAACAGAGAAATTTGTTCTTGATCCCTTTAAGGCAAAGACAATGAAGGATATCAGTGACCTTTCAGACCTTGCAGAGATGCAGAAGAGGATCAACTGGTAGGTTCATTTGTGGTGAAAAGTCCTCTTAATATACTAGTGATTTAAGAAAATGCATGTTCACTGACGGCACTGGAGAGTGGAGTCCTCTGCTTACCCAAAGGAGAAGAAAGTAAGGCAGTGCAAGCCCTTGCGTTGTCTCTGTTCTCCAACCCCAATGTGTGGTGGCCATTATGGCAGGGAGGAGCAGTGGCAGCACCATGCAGAATATCGAAACTACCAAGAAAAGAGCCAGCTGTCATTTTTCTTCCGATTTCTTTTTAATCTCTGAAGTGCTACCTTCCAATTGCTTTACAATTAAGTTGCGCTAAGTTCCCCTGTAGCACCTGGGTCATAAATGAAGGTTTGTTTTCAACTGGTCACCAATTACCTGAGTCAATCCTTTAGCTCAGGACATAGAAGATTGTGTTGCAATCTATAAACCCTGTATTTCGTCCCTGCTTATGATGGGGCTAGGGGATTGGTTGCAATTAAAAGCATGCATAAATAAAATATTTTGGTGGGTTTTTTTAAATAACAATGGTGACTTCCATTTTAACACGGGCAGAGTATTTAGATTAAAATACACACAAAGTAAGTTTCATATTTGACAGAAAGTACTTGTTTTAGAAGAATGTATTTTCAGGTTTTACTGGAAAAAGAGCAAATGACTGCACTATGAAAGGCAATTATCAAATTGAAATGAATCGAATGAAGAAAGGTTACACCAGAAGTTATTCTAAAGTTTCCTAGTTCCTCAGTTAATGTAGCAGTAGTTGATTTTCTGTCTGCTAAAATATTTATACACTGGTTCTACTGTGATTTATTTAGTGTGCAAGATGCATCTGGTTACAGCAGCTATGAAATCCCTGCCATCAAAAACCTCGGAAAACTAGAATTTGCGTAAGTGATACACCTCTCTGTTGATTTATAGATGATTACATTTAAGACTGAGAAGAGTCATTAATATTAGCCACAGTCATTGAACGGATGTGTGGTTTGCTTTTGGTAAAACATTAAGTAAATGTCATTTGTTGCAATTTTGCTTTTCTAAACTAGATTTATTAAGTTATGGCCAAAACTCTAAAAATGTAATTTCTGGCTGCCGTGGTGATACAGATCAACATGGCTCTAACAATTTTGTTTGATTTTTCTACAAGCTGACTCCTTATCACCAGATGTGGATCTTGTTCCACAGGACATAAAATATCCTGATTGTGATCTAACGACCTGGGAAATATTTTTTCCCAAGCAATACTCAACCTTTCTGTCTGAGTCTTCTGGTGTAACTTTCTGCCCTATCAGAGCATAGGCCATGAGAGAATAAGGTCAGCAAATGCCTCCCAAATAAAGTATTTAGCACCATTTTCCAGAAGAAGGAAGATTGATTTGGAAACACTGACTTTAAAAATGAGGTGTAGTAATGTTCTGGTTTTCCCCACAAACTGTAAGGAGCTTCCAAGGCTTTCCTATTGCTTAAAATATCCTGTCATAGTCTGTTAGACCTTTCATCAGGTCTTTATCTGTTTCCTGCTCTTCACATCTGACCCAGCCTAGAACTGCTATACTTGGCCTCACTTCTGACTTTATGCTGCTTTCTCTTCTCATTTCCTCTCCTACTTTCTCTTTATTTTACTGTCTGAGGGACAAATGCTTGGAGCTGGAATGTTAAAGTTCAATTTACGCTTTAAGCTGCACTAAAATGTTGATCTTAAGTTAGACTGAATTGCCAACAGTTTGGAAAAAAAAAAAAACCAACACATTTTTTTCATCTCAGTTATCAAGATTATAATACTAAAAATGAAAAACCTTTTAAAAGATAGAAAAATAATAGAAATACAGGAATTTAAAACAAGTGAGATGAGTCTTGCAAAGACTAACAAAAAAGTGGCAAATGCACATACCAATGCTTCTGTGCAGGCAGCTCTGCTCTGTCTCACCTTAGCTGTGTGCGGTCCTCATCTGGAGGCTTCAAAGCAGAAATCCTTGCTGCAGATGGTAGGGAATGGCTGCTTCTGGGGCGTGTAAGCTAGGTTGCATGGGGGGCTGCGGGGGAAGAACGTAATTCAAAATTTTTGCTGTTTCTGAGCATGTGAGAAAATTGCTGCATGCCTAATATTTACTGTCTTCCAGGCTGGGTCCGGTATGTGGCCTTCAGGGATTCCTAAAACTGGTGAAAATTCTTCCAGCGTTTCCATCACTTCGGCATTTAGAGTGAGTAGTGCTAAAAATTAACTTCGCTCATGCTGCTTCTCAGCAGCTCTTGGTGGTGGTGGAGCTCACGTACCCAAGAAACACTTTATTTGCCAACAAGACCGCTTGCTTTGATGAACAAACTGAACAACAAAAACACGCAGAGAATGTAACAGCAGAGTAAAAGCTAGTGCTCTTCATCCCCTATAAGACACCTGGTAGCGGTTAGTTCCGTACCCCTTCAGTCACTTCCCTGGGTGTTCCTCAGTGGTTAAAAGCTTGTGGGACAGGTTTTGTACAAAGCCCCACTGTTGACACCTTCCAGTGTCAACAAACATCCTGAACTTCTGCTAGGACTTGTAAGAGAATGAGATTCATATTAAAGATATAAAGCCATACTCAACTGTTGCTTTGTTCTGGCCATGTATTTTCACACAGTCCTTGTCCCTTCCTTTACCAAGAGCAGTATTAGAAATAGAGTTTTAAGAATTCCAGTTGCTATTTATTCTCATATATCCATGACAAACCAGCTGCCGTCCCTCTGTGGGAAGATTACTGGGTTTTGAGAGGGCCTTTGGCCTTACTGGCTCAGCCCATTTGCTATTTATCTGTATTGTATCTGGCCTTTTCATGCTGTTTTGGGAAAACAATAAAGCTCTAAAATTGGAGTGAGTCCGATGCATTGTCTGTCAGATTACAAAGGGATCCAGTATCTAAAATTGTGACTATCTGAAACTCTTCCATCTGGGTACCTGAATGAGGAAAAACCTCATTGCTAGTACTCCTTTATCTGGAGAAGGAGCTGTTTAGGAGGGATTTACAGCATCTGCTGGATTTTGCCAGTTCTGGTTTCTGTGTGCACAGAAAATCTCATTTCAGCATAGCTGGAACACAACTATTTCATAACCGTTTTAATAATATTGCACATCAAAGGAAATGGGTCAAGCTATTCAACTAGTAAAAATAAATTAATTTCTTAGGCTGCAGATTTGGAAGGCAGAAAGCTGCCTATTAGAGAAGCAGTAATTTGTGTGATGCTTCTTGCTGATTGAGGCTACTGCAGAGAAGGAGCTTCTCAAGATAGAGTGGTCTGTGAGGTGAATAAACTGCAAAAATTTAGATGAAAAGGAAAGCTAATTCTCTTTTTGTCGTCCCTCAGCCTTGATGCTCTAAGTGAAAATGACATAGGAGATGAAGGAGCAAAGAGTCTATCTGAAGTCTTTCCAACCCTGACATCACTGGAAACATTAAAGTAAGTGCAAGGTTAATAGTTCAGGGAAATTTTTAAAAGAAATAGATTAAACCTAGAGCCTTAAGAGACTGTGTGTTAACAATTATGGGCACTACTTACCCGTGGGCATGGAAGACGAATCACTCCATGGACATACTTAATCTGTGCATTCATTAGAGAAATAGGTTAATCCTATAGCAATTCCTCATTTCCCTTCAAGGGCCATAATTTGTCTTTTTACCTGCGTTTGGCCTAAACAGACTGTCCAAATTATATAAAAAATATATAAAAAAGGAATTTTCCCCAGATTGTAATAAAATAGAATAAAAGTGCTCAGCTAACAAAGCTATCTCACTTACTGTAGCTTATCACAGAACAAGATAACAGATGTGGGTGCAGAGAAACTAGCTACAGCTCTTCCTGTCTTGTCTTCATTAAAGACACTAAGGTAAGTAGTTGGATCCTGTTCAGTTCTTTTATACAACATACTTTGCTATCTCTAACAGAAATTACTGGACACAAAACAATTATGCACAATTATGCAGCAGCCAAGCTTTTGACTTCATTCTTGCATAAAGCCTTTAGAGAGAGAGGAGGAGAGAAATGTATGATCCAGTGTAGATGTCCAATCCGTGTTACCCTCTTACGAACACTGCTCTGTGCAAATGCGCACCCAGGGCTGCGTTCTGCTGCAGGCTTGCTAAGCACAGTGCTCAGTCCTAAGCCAGCAGCGAGGTGGTGTGTGTTTGCTGATGTGGGACCAGTGGTCCATCCCACCTCATTAAAATGTCTGGCATAGGCCTGAATGAAGTGTCTCAGTAGGGAATGCAAGAAACCGTGGTGTGCAATTCTGGAATAATTGGCTCACATGGAAATCTTTTGAATGCTGTGCCCTTAATATTTGAGCTTCGTTTTCACGCCAATTTTTAATGTCATCTAACGTAGACAGAAATGCTCTCATTATTCATTAAGAATCTAGACCTATTTCTGCTGTGTAGCTGTGCTAGCTGGGGGAGGAATGTGGCCATTCGCCTTACTTGATGCAGAAAATACGTAACTGTTTTAAACATTAACTGCAAATACTAAGGATAAATTGGAAGTTAACATGTAGCAGCTGTATCTGAAATTGCTTGATCTAATACATAATCTGTTTACATTATCCATTATTCAGTTGTGACTGTATCAGTTTGGTTTTCTGCAGCTTATACAATAATAGCATCTGCGATTTTGGAGCAGAAAATCTTGCAAAAGTTCTTCCTGCAATGGCATCATTAAGAGTGCTAGAGTGAGTATGAAATCTTTTGAGATGGCCCAGGAACGCTTACATGCTTGTGTACTGAAAATTCCAATCTTTTGTGCTCAGGTTAGAGGAGACAGAAATTGAGGAAGAAGATTTCAAGGAAATTTCACAGGGAAAATGTGCTTATGCAGAGTCCAGATAGTCAGTGGTTAGAAAGGATTAAGGAACAGTTCACCATAAAATCTTAAAAATTTTGGTTTAAGACGGGAGAACAGGGTCATGGGGAGTTGGACAAGGACCTCAGGTATATAGAATAAGGAATCCCTCAGATGAACTAACTTAATGAAGTTCCCATTTGACCCTTTGAGTATTTTATTACAGGACTTTTGAAGGAAGGATCTATTTTGGTGTTGGGTTTTTTGTTTGTTTGTTTTGCTTTTTGTTGTTGTTTTTTTTTGGGGGGGAGATGGGTTATATAGTATTTTTTATTCTGAATGAAATGTCTGATTACACCACTGCATTATGTGATCTGGATTAACAAAGTTTGTGGTTTTTTCCTCAGTGTTCAGTATAACAAAATAACTGGTGTTGGAGCCCAGCAGCTGACTGACAGCCTACGAAAATGTCCCCATATAAAGAACTTAGTGTAAGTCTCTTGAGATGCTGTTTATTCATTCTGTAAACTGGGTTAGAATTCATGCTGAAGCTGTGTTCTGTGTTTGTCAGATTTATAAGAGGAACAAAAAATGACATCACCAAAGTACAAAAGCAGACACAGAAATGTTTAAAATATTGTCTCTGGTTTCAGCTGCGTGAATTCCCAATTGTCCCAGGCAACCAAGCTTGTCCTGCTTTAAGCATAGTTTACATTGAGCCTCCCTTGGTTAATCTACTCTCCCAGAGTACCTGACCTACTCTATGCTGCAGGACTTGTGTTTGAAGGATGAACAACGAGCAGCCATCATTAGAGGAATGACTGAGAATGAAGCTGCCAGTACACATCCAGGGGAAGGGAATTTGATGGAAAGCTAAAGAACAGTTATGGAGACAGGACTGTAGTGTGTCCTGTAACTGGAGTCAGCCAGGTTATGGGGGAGTGAACTGCTTTATTCTAAATGAAAATGCATTTTCATTTGTTCCAAAGCTTAAATACTTTTCTAGAAGAATGCTTCGTAAAGGCAGCTTTAAAAACAGAACAAAACACAAACATACTAAACACACCCAAAAAACTGTGATGAAAATGACACTTCTTAAAATCCTTCCTTTCTGAATTTGCCCTTACAGGATGTGGAATCCTACCATTCCCTATGGAGTTCTTGAACACCTTCAGCAGCTGGACCCTAGAATCAGTCTATAGATTCAGATGATCTCATCAAGGTAATATAAACCCAGGCTCCTTGAAACAAGATTGTTTCTGTGGCAGGTGTTGATTCTGGTCTCACTGGCAGCAGGCACAGTAACAGCACCAACACAGACATGGCCAAGAGGTGCTGCCCTAGCACGGCACAGATCACTGTCACATCCCCCCCTCACATTGCTTCCCCCTTCTCCCTGGCACCAGCAGACTGCAAGGGCCACATGAACAAGAGCAGACTTCTCCTAGGACTCCTAGTTCCGGCCAGTTCAGTGACTGCCAGCTGGCCTGCTTACCTTCTCTTTTCTGTTGTGGAAAACTAAATAGCTCTGTGTGCTTCTCAGGCTTGATAGATGAGTTCTGTACTCCTTAGAGATTGTTTTGTGTTGAATTTTAGCACGTCCTTTCACTTTTCCTTTAATACAAATCTTCAACAGCTGCTTGTCTCACTGTGACGCTGAGCCTATACTGTAGTCAGAGCAAACCATTGGCTCCCACATTCCTCGTTCTCAGTCTGTTTTGTGTGGTTTCACCACTGGCAGCCACTTTTACTTCATTGATTCTGCCTGCACAGTTTCAAGGTTCCGTGAAATAATTGCATCCTTTTCAACTTGCTAACAGTTTGCTGGTGATCACCAGGATCTGACTGCCTAGACGCTCCTGGTCTGAAGGAGCTGCAGCAGGCACGGGAAGTTAAGGGTTTATGTAGGATATCTGCTCCCAGTTTTCTGCCTCTTGCTCATAAAAAAATTACATAGCATGCATCAATGAAATGACCCCAGTGAAGAATGGGAAGCCAGAGTTAAGTGAGACACCAGATGCCCTCAAGCTTTCTCTCAGGTGGCAAAAAACACATTGCAGAGTGATTGCCTGGCTGGACAATTCGAATGGTCCTGGCAATGGCTGCAGGTGCTAATGGCTTCCTAAACCATGCAGTGAGCCAAGCTTTTGCATGACCCTTGTGGTGGGTTAATCTTGGCTGAGTGCCAGGTGCCCACCAACCTGCTCTATCACCCCCCCTTTTCCCCTCTCCCTCCTCAGCAGAGCAAAAAAGTGGGAGGAAAATAAGATGAAAAACAAAAGCAGTTTAATAATAACAGAAGCAAAGCCAAGCAATCCACGCACAGAAGCAAAGATGGTGATGTCTGGCCCCTCCCTGGGAAGCAGGGCTCCAAGACGTGTAGCTGTTGCTCAGGCGGACAACGGAACAGCCTCCCCGCCCCCTTCTTCCTTTTCCCTGGCTTTATAATTGAGTTGATGTCACATGGTCTGGAATATCCCTTCGGTCAGTTGGGGTCGGCTGTCCTGGTTGTGTCCCCTCCCAAGCTCTTGCCCACCCCATCCCACTGGGGGGAATGTTGGGAAGAGCCCTGGTGCTGTGCGAGCCCTGCTCAGCAGCACTCACAACACGGGGGTGTTATCAGCACCCTTCCAGCTCCCAGCACAAAACCCTGCACCAGGAGGGCTGCTGTGGGGAAAACCAGCTCAGCCAGACCCAGTACACCCTTGCTCTCCGTGCACTAATCACCAGATGTAGACTGGGCTCTGTGTACATGCACTGATCAAGCTGCAGGTTATGGAAGACTCATGTACTATACCAGCTTCACAGACTAGCTTTATACAGCAGCAGTGAAAACTGTAGTGATGCTTAACAGCCTACAGTACAAGTCTTTATCTGGTTGAATAACCATGCTTACCTGGGAACAAAGACACTGGGAAAATGAACACTGCCAGGAAACCTTCCAAAAGCAAAGCTTTCTCCAACATCCTGTTGTCGCTCATTCAAGGGGAGCATGTGAGAAGTGTCTCTGAAAATGTAGGTCGGCTTCCAAATGACCTTGGTTTTCCTCTGGACACAGAGCAACGGCAGTCAGTGGTAGAGAGCTCTGCTCTGTGGATGTCAGTGATTCTCAGACACTGGCCAGCTTTCCTAGCAAAAGATGTGTTTATCGCAGCTCTGCATAAACAACCCCTTTCATCTCCCTCCACTGCTGTTCTCTCCTGTTTGCAGCACATGCCTTTGGCAACAGTTACTACCTTAGTTCAGTATCTGAGTGTGTGAGGAAACATTCTTCTTCCTGAGCACTGAGGAGAAGCAGCAGCAGGAAGTCTTGATTCTGCCTTCCAAACATGAAACATCCAGCGTCTACCAGTCACTGTTGTCTGTTTGCAGAGCACATCAAGTACATGGTTTTGGAGATGTTAATATTGATTGAGCAGATGAGCATACATCTAATATTCTGTTTTCATCATTTCACAGGTAGCATAAAGAGGAGGGGAAGGTGTCCTCTGTGTTTTCCCATCTTCTTGCTGCTTTATGCATTGGTGGCTGGTTTTCATGATAGTGACAAAACAAAAAAAAGTCACATTTAAGCTTCTGAGTGATACTTGAAGAGCATGATTGATGGACTTAAATTTTTTTAAAGGTCATTTAAAATGCTATTCAAAGACCCAGTTGTGTTTCTACTGAAGTGATGAAGAGTTAAGCAACATCAAATTTCAAAGACGAAAAGAGCATCTGGATATTGTGATCACCATTAAAGGTGACCGGGTAACACCAGGATATTCATAGCATTAAATTCCATCATGGATTCATCAGTGTAGATTGCAAGCTTGCTGGACTTCCAAAGCTCAGTGTTACAGATTTCACCTCTCTGTCTGGACTGATTTGAAGCATTAGGGTCAGGAGCATAAATAAGAATGATCAGTCTTAGAAAACAGTCTGATATTGTAAGATTATCCACAAGAACCTAAAAGTCGCTCTTTTCTTGATGCAGATCACCAATGCTGTCTTAAGGGACAGAAATATATTTTCTACCACTTTCTTGTTATAGAATCCTTCAAAAAGATTGGGGAAAAAAAGACCGTAAAGGCAAGAATGGAATTAAAACTGGAAAACTACTAAGGACTTTTCTGACACTATCACAGAAATCCAAATGAATACAAATAGCTTCCTTTTATTGCACAAAAATCCTGAAAGTGACAGTCTTCAAAGGTTTTTACTCTGTCTCATATGAGAACATTAAATTCGTATACCTGGATGGGGATTTAGTTTTTCACTTGGGGGCGGCAGCTTAAATGTACAAGCACCAATTTTATACCTGACAGTGAAATCACTGTGTCATTTATGGGGCTGTCTTTTACAGGGTTACGAATAACTGGGCAGGGAGAGACAATAACATATCTTGAAGTGTTATCATGTGTCTGTGCTGCTGGTCTCTGTGATATGCGGGCAAATACTGGTCCTGTTGACTGCAATAGCAAAGAAACGGTCTCCTTCTTTCTTACATTTTATTTCAGCTCTGTGAACACGGGAAGAACTTACGATTATACAGAGACAATCGGCAGGACTAGTATTCTGGCTACCTGTCCAAATACAGTCTGGAGACAGAAAAACAAAGAGAGACAGAAAAAGCTAGGAATATTTGATATGCCACCAATCAGGAAGGGAGGTCTCTGCTTCATGGTTAGCTCAGGGTTAGCTCAACAGCCTCCCTGAAATCTCTTCTGCTAGGAAGCACAGACAATACTGATCTATGCAAAATGGAATCTCTCAACCTGTCAAATACTCTGTTACTTGGTTGTAAAAAAAAGTCCTCAGTTTAAACAGTTCAAAATCACAATCTTTGTTATTTCCAGGAAACTATACTGCTCTGCTAAAGTTTCAGTACCTGCAGAATCTTGGCAGCAAGGATGGAGGGTGGACAAATAAAAGAAGGAAGAAAGTCTGGTTTGTTGTTTCTGTTAATCAAAGGAGAGCAGGGAACCAGACATAGTGTGGGAAGAAAAGAGCACAAGAGAGCAAGGTGGAGAAACTATGGAGAATATGACTGTAACTAGAAAGTGGCATTTTTTTCTTAACTCTCTGCATGGTTCTTATCTCTAGCCAAACTCTAGGCAGTCATGGAAAAAATCTCATTTACGCTCCCCTCTTTCAGCTGCTTGAACGGGAGGTAGCTTAAGCCAAATCTTGTGTGGTGTTCCCATCAGCCTGCAGCACCCCAGCTGTGCAGACCTGTGGGGAGCCCTTGTCTTGGCTTCCCTTACCTAAGCTTTAGATGACAAGTGCCCCTTTAGGGGTATAATCTGCAGTTACACTTCCCTGAGACTGAATCTGAGAATGTGCTAAATATTACACAGACAGCTAAATGTTACAGAACACTGTATGGACTGATAAATCCTGTTGGGTATACTGCTGTTTTCTTTCTATGAGTTAGTGGACGATGCATGCTTATAATGTACAGATTGTAAATTGTGATACAGTGTTTTGTTTGTCTCTATATATCTTTTTTAAAGTAATAATAAAAGCAAGTATTCCTTTTTACAGTAGCTTGTAGTACCTGTCAAAAAGTATTTTGATTTTTCTCATGGAAACAAGGAAACCACTGCTGGCTTCTGAACAAAATGACAAGCTCAAGGCTTTGCGTTGTAGGTTAACAGAAAGCACTGTGTGCGAGGGAGACAGGTTGGTCCTGCTGGCACTCACCAGCTCAGCGGTCTAGAAATGGAGAAAGAATTCTTTCTTAACAGGCAATGGGATCTTGCAATGCCAACTGGCAGACTGTAAGTCCAGAATTAGAAGATACAAAAATGCTGACTGAAGCCACCTGCTAGTAACAGCAAAAGGTTTTGTGGTTTTTTTTTCATCCTTTCAGACTTTTTGCAGTTAGGAGTTCTAAAGTTAATCAAGGTTCAAAGTCTGGATATTCTTGTGGCACGAAGCTCATCCAAAATGCTTTTGTCAAATGAGTGCCTTGTGTATAGAGGGCTGAATTTGGCTACCGTAAAAAAGCTGTTCTGGTCAAATCTGTGTTCTAAAAATCTTTTAGGATAAGAAAAATGCTACTCTCTCTATGCCCATGCTCTCTCTGTTGTCAAATCAGCCTCCCTGATGGTAGTCAGATCCTGCAACTGGAGTACTCTCCCCATCCTTTAAATGTACGCAGGCAAGCTGTTCTGAGAAATTGAAAATCTTGATCTAAGATTCAGAATCTCCCAAGTGAATTACTTGGTGGAATTTGTCTTCCTTGATCTGTGCACTGTGTGGCATAAACCCAGTGCAGGGAAATGATTACAAACCAGTAGATACTGCACTAAGTACCTGTAGTGACAAACTGAACCATGTTCTCCAAATGGCATACCTGTGACCCTGAACAATTAGTGTAGGCCATCTCTGTGAACAGCATGAACTTGTAATTACACAGGCAGCAGGAATTACGCCTTCAGTAGCAAAATTTCTTGTGTTAGTACCAAATGGGCATATGAACACAGGATTAACTAAATGCCTAAATGGAGATTAGAATGTTGTGCCCTAAGTGACTTCATCCCTAAATTGGAGGCCAGGGACTGTACGGAACGAAGCACTTCTCAGTGTTTTAAGGCTCCAAACTATCTGATGGAACCTGCCCTGGATAAAACCTCCTTAGTTCAATGATAATGCTTCACCTCTTGCAGGACCAGCTGAAAATTGCATTTGGGGCACAGTTTGCGGGACTGGGAGCTAATTTCTACTGCAGTAAGCACAATAAAATGTGATTTGAGTGCAACACACAGAGTATCAGGAAAAAATATTTTTATATGGAAGTTTCTTTGTCATTGTTCCCTCATACTGGCTGTCAAGAGACTCATGACACCACCTGCCTGGATCTGACAGCTCGAGCTGGGAGCGGATGGTAGAGACACAGGCTGCAGAGGACATATGATGCATAGAGTTCAGGAGAAATGTTTTCAATTCTGCTTTATCTGAAATGTTCTTGATACAACTTCACTTAACTGCGCAGTTATGAAAATTAGACTTTTCTAAAAAATAAGAGTAAGACAAAACCAAAAAGTACAATACCTGCCCTCAATAACATGTGGGTTTATGACCCAGCCCACCACAGAGCACAGTTCCTGGTGCATCAGGTCAGGTCTGATTCTTTTTAAGTGGTTGTTCCGGGGCAGGATTTGCTACACGCTGGCTATCTCGACAATCCGGAACTACTTGCAGGTACCTGTAGGAAAACTGGAGTTTCCTGGAAAGCATATTTCAATTATTTTCTGTTCAAACTGAAGAAGAACAACTCCAACACGACTGCTTAACTTTTTCATGGAAAAGGTTAGTCTTTATTGCATTGCTTTCACATCTGTACATAGGAACATGAGCTTAAACAATCTGCGAAGTGTCTTGTGTTAGATAATGTATCCACCTGATTTTTATATAAAATTCACTCTCTGATCTATTTCAAAAGTCACAATTTAAATAAAATATCTTACTAGTACAGTTCTTGCAGTAATGCTGCCCTGAACAGAACCTCCTTGCAGTAACTCGTGCATGTTTTCCCCTGAGAGAGCACTGTCTTTGAACTACTGGCTGGTAGAGTTTTCAATGTGTGATTGTAACACTTGCTTAAGCAGTATGTAGAGCATGTCCAGTCAGGTGACATGGTATTTATTCAAAAGTTTATAAAATCTGAGTAACATCTTGATTTTCTGTTATAACAGAACATAGCTTAAATTATTTGTTCATACGGTCCATCCCAGAATTACCTATGGAAGCCCGGTACGGTGCATGGATCACTGCAGTTAGTGTACACTCAAGAGGCAATGGCCGTGGAGAAAAGTCTGATGACAACTCTTCTTGTTGTCTCCTTGTCCTTCTTTTCATCTCTGCATTTCAGAGTATAGTTTCCTTCCATTACTTGATCCGTTAACCTGGTCATAATCCATTTCATGTATTACTGAATCTGTTTAAAAGAAAACACATAAATACAGAATAACCCTCTATACCTACAATGAACAATCACTGTGAAAGTCAGATACAGCACCATGCCACTCACTTCTTGCAAAGGGTTTTGATTTATTTTAACTATGGATAATAATTCTTTGAGAAGTAAAGGCCTTCCAGAGAAAGAAGTGTAACAGTTCCAGTTAACATCAGAGCACACCAGTCCTTAGCGTAATTTTCACAGAGACATGAAGATATCAGTGTGAGGTGTATGATGATAAGGTGTCAACCAGAGTCCATCACGTCAATTAGTAAGTGTTGCTCTTGAGGGAGCACAACTAGCTGTGACATATGGCAGGATAGCCTACGTTACGCTAGGTTTGATATCATTAGCCCTACCTATTGAAACTGATTTTTGAACAGGCTACATTTTCTTAACCAGATACTGTTCATTAGACTGGTATTTTTTGTGTAATTGTATAAATTATGTATTGTCTGTATTTGATGCAGCCTCTGATTTTGGTCACTTTCTCTTTTTCTTCTTTAGAGTTACTTTGTTCAAAGTGTTTTGGATCCACTGGTAAGTAGTTATGGAGTTAAATAACATGTTGGGGTGACTTCTTGGTCTTGCCGACAAGAATAAGTTACTGTTATATTGCTTTATCCTAGTTTATCTTATTTGCCTTGACTGGGTTGAAGTATCCAGCAGCTGTTAAGAGGTGATTTTTTATTATTATCAGAGTTAAACAGAAGGCCTGAGAAGCCTTCTTTAAGTACAACCAGAGCCATGGATTATGAAGGTGCCAGGCACTAGTGACTCTATCCATTTAGTCTTGCGATTTTACAGAGGACTGATTAATATAGTGTAGAATGGTGTAGCTCTAAAAGAGGATGGTTGTCTGTGGATGAACCTGTTGAAGAAGACTTAAGGCACAGGAGACCAAAAGCATGTTCCCTGGCTGCCTGCAGCTTAGACGATCATCTGTGCTGCGTGGAGCAAGTCTCTGGAAGGACATCTCTTCCCTCCTCCCCCTTTACACATATTACAGGCCTCCTGCGCGGTGTAGAAAGGCAGGGAACCCTATGCAGTAATGATGCTAATCTGGTTGTATAAAGGGAAGGGAGTTTGTGGCACAAAGCCGTAAAAGACCTGCTACCAGATCTGCTTTAAGCATGGAGCTCTATGAAAAGGCTCTCACTGGGCTGCGGGGCAAAACACAGCCTCTCTACTGTTCCTCACTTCCTGTGCTCGGAGCGGAGGCTCAAGAGATGGTACGTCAGGGGGTCTGGCACAAGGGGTCCCGAGGCAGGCAGACTGCCGCCATTTCAGGTGCAGAAGGTGTAACAGAATCTATGAGGAGTCTGAATGAAAAATGAAACGTGATGGTCAGGTCCTGCGTGAGCATGGACAGTCTGAGGAATACAGTATAACTAACAAAGGTTGTTCCAGGAAGCCAGAAGCAAACAGGTTGACACAGTACTGGAACAAAGGTTCTTCTATGGACTGAAAGCAGATTAAAGGATTGGAAGCAAAGAATAAGGCTTGGTAGAAAAGAAGTCAGTGCCAGGATATACCAGGGACCAATTTTTCTTCATCGTCACCATTAGTGACCCAGAGAAGAGAGCGAACAGAGAAAATTTCAAGACTGCAGAAAATAATGTTCTTTCAGGTATTCAGATGCTGTACTGATAGCAAGGAACTCCAGAAGAATTTCATTACACTGAGTGGACAAAAGGTGGCCTGCTAAAAGGCTGGGCAGCAACGTGACCTCATTTTACCATTGTGGATTCTGGAAAGTACAAAGAGAACCAACTGCAGATTCTGGTCAGGGTCATGTGCTCTCCCAGAGAGCATCCCCTGCCCCTGTCAGAGGCAGAACGCTGCGCTGGGTGCTCGTGGTCTGACTCATCGTGATGTTTCTTACATTCTTGTGTGCCACTTACTGTAGATGCTAGGTCAGAAACAAGAAGCACTTTTGTGTCCAGTGAGGTATTTCTGTCAAATGTCTGTCAGCTACAGGACCCTCCTAACAGCAGTTGTATGCTCTAAATCCTGTCTCTTAAACTAGGAACAAGAAAAGGGGAAACAGCAGCTCTGACAAGTTACTCCTTTGACGTTTATCTGATTGCTTTCCAACTTGAACTAAAAACTCTGGTCTACAGCAGACAGTTCAAGGAGCTTGTCAGTATTCTGCATTGTAGATCAAATTCTAGACTGACTTAAAAATAGCACAGCAAAATGTATTGGGCCTCCAAAGCAAAGTATAAAGCTGTCCAATGGAAGTTTCAAATATTGCTGTAGGGCTGCTAGTCCGAGACTGTAATTTCTAGTGGCAGATATTAAATGGGGTGCGAATGATACAGTTGACCAGGATATTCAATCTTGCCTTTCTAGTCAGCTGATTAGAAGTCTGTCTGTCAAATTTCATGTAAACTTATTTTTTAACAGAAAATTTCAAAAGTTTCCAAAAACAATGGAAAATTTAAAGGTAGCAAGTATTTTTAAAATCTCAGGACTGTAATTTTCCAGTAGCCTAAAAGATACCTGTAAGCACTTAACAGTATGGCTCTTACAGGATAACTTGAGCATTAGAAGAAGAAACTCAGTGGTGATATCTTTGTTGATTTTGTCTGTGAAGTTATGTTCTTCACAGTCCAGGCTGGACTAAAGGAAACACGGTGACTCTGTTTCGCATCCTGACATCGTCTGCTTTCTGTTTCCTGACTTTCTGCAAGAGTGTGCTTCAGATCTCATGGCATGTTTGGGCTCTAGTGTTTGAGCAAGCCTTGAGTCTTTTTTTCTGGTCCTTCCAAGACTATACAGCCTTAAGTCTATTGACTGAACTAGAGCCTTACCCAGCAACAGATCATTCAGTGCACATCATCATTTCCCGTTATGCTTTCCATATATGGCTGCTATTAGTCTTTACCCTTTTTATCAGATATATTAGAAACATGTTTGTGTCCTCAAAAAGCATCATTCAAACTATTCAGCTATGTTTTTTTCCCAAGCTTGTGGCCAAAGTACTAAAACTCAGCTGAGAAATGAAAGACAGTTTGACAGTTTCCCTGAAGAAATGGAAAGATTTAGCCAGTTCTGTGTACGATTTAATTCTTTGGGACAGCTGTATTTCATATAAAGTAGAATCACGAGGGGACAAATGCAAAGAGTTGGAACTGGCCAAATATAAAAACGACATGTCTCTAAACAAATTATTCTTTTCTTCTGTTTTAGGATTGCTTGTTGCTGACTGAACTGCAGTGTCACTTCGCCCCTCCTCCAGAGGAAACAAACATGAAGAATTACACTGGATTCCTTTCTAAATTCCTTTGACAGCTTAAAACTGGTAATAGGCTATTGCCACCTATTGAAGCAACTTGATTACAGTAAGCTTCATTTTTATAGAGAAGAACCATGGAAATTATTATTTTTTTAAATTCTTTTAAAAAATGCCTTGTGGCTGGGGCTTCTAACGCATTAAATTCTCAGGCCTGAACTATTTCTATCCTAAATTTAATGTCTCTTTATCTTCTATGCCTCATTTTAATTAATATTATTAACACCAGCTTTTGGAAAACATTTTCTAAAAGTCTGTCTCCTCTCATTGCATTATATAAATGAATGCATCTGGTAGAAAATAACTTAGGGCTGTCCCTGGCTGTGGTTAACGAGTCTGCATGGACTGTTCATCAGTTACCCACGATTTTGTCTTCCCTCTATCTAGGATGGAATTCCTAGTAAGAAGAGCCAGAGTACAAAAGTCTCTTTACAGCAGAGCTCTCAGTGAGTTTTAGCATTCAGCTTCTATTAATTTTAGTAACATCTAAGAATTCAAAACCGCTCTAAAAATCACAGCTACTGCTCTTAATCCTGTTGTTACTGTAACTCGTATAAAATAGCCAACTGATCTGTTCCATGGAGTCAATCAGCCACCTTTTTTTTTTTTTAACATGGAGATTTCTACAATTAAGGGAAGAACATAGAGAAAAATGGCAAGATAAAATAAGTAGTGGATCACCGTGCTTGTTATTTTTGAGATTCAAAGTCTGAAAAAGAAGAAGTCAGGGGATGGATTCTGATGCATTTATCTATGTGCTGACATCAGCAGTGATAACGTTCTTCCGATCTGTTCCTTTACATGGCATCTCTGTTTTAGGGGTGGAATAGAGGCACAAGTGAGTTAAGCTCACAGAAGACATCAGTGGCAGACACAGGAAGGAGTCCCGCGGGCTTATTTCCCTCTCCACTGGGCCATGCTGTCTCTCATAGACACTGAGCCTGCATTTCTAATTGGCACTATACTGATGAGCTAGTGAGGAAAGCTTCCTCTGATTCAGGCTTTAGATGCTGGCACTCTGCAGAAGTGCTGAGTCACAAGTTTTTGAGTGCTGGGTTCTGCTCACTGAAAACATCCATCTTAATTCACCTTGATGAAAAAAATATAGGTAATGCTGGTACTCTAAGATTAAATAAATCCAGTATTTCCTATTCAGTTTCATCATTGATTACTTTTGCTCATTTTCTGTCTGATCAGAGTACTTTGTGATGAGTCACATCTGATTTTAAGAAAGTACAAAGAGAACAGTCGTATCACCTTATTCCAGGGGACTTCAAATATAATAAAGAACCTGGAACATTCGCACCAATAGAGCAGATGACGTGAGCAAGCTCAATTCTGCTCATTTTACACATTTTCTCCATTTGAATAAGGTAGGAAGCTTCTTTTAGCTGCTTAGTTGTCTACCTCTAATCTCTGCCACCAATTATGCTCAGAAACCTGGACATAATTTTCCTCCATTGAGTTTATTCAAGTGAGGGTTTTGTTGCAAGAGGGAACAGAGCTCTCCTGATTCACATGCTCTTTTATTTCTACATCTTAATTAGCCTTTCCACATTTTGCAGAATCGCCTCTTGGGATTTCCTCGCTTTGTTTCCCTGTCACGCACGCACCTCACCTCCTGGGTGCAAGACATCGCTTCTTAAATGCAAGGAGCACACTGCAGGTTTCAGCTAAGGCTAATCGTGCCTTTTTAGTTGTTCTCAGTAATCACCGGTGAGTCACGTGAACACTCCTCTTGGCTTTAATGCAGAGAGTATGCCTATGTATTTTTCATCCCTGCTGGTAAAACTGAGACCCATTCTTCTGCAGTGTCTTGTGAATCCTCAGCACTTCTGGGTCCAAGTGAAGAGGGCAGGTGAGGCCCATGGAGAGCACGGGTTAACACTCAGGCCACTGCAGGCTCAGCACTGACGGGATTTCATCTTTGTGCCTTACTTCTGCTCCCAAAGCAGAAAACACAACTCCAAATTAGGGCCCTCTCCTGTCTGCCTTGCAAGGGAACTGGTGAGGAGGAATGGCACAGAACAGTCAAGAAACCTGTAACCAGGTTGTTAACGTGAATTCCTTTTCATGATGACATTCTGAATCTTGCCTGGTAGCTAAATAATTATGCAGTTCTTGACCTGGTTGCTGTGTATATAACTAAGTATATAAATAGATGAAGTGCAGTAGTAGTATATTTTTTTGGTCTCTAATAATTGATCTAACTTTAGGGATTTGTGATTTGATTTTCAGTGGAAACCACCATCTAACATAACAACTTCCAGATTAAAGGATCAAGGCTGGAGCTGGTACCTGCGCAGAGCTCAAAGTGGATATAGACTGAGACTTATTGAGCTTTGTGAAGACCTCTGCATTTTGATTTCTACATATGGAGGTGACGTGGTTTTATTCTTAGAATATCAAGAAGTTTGCAGAGCTACTTATCTTATTAATATGAAGGAAAATTTTAAGAAGTCCATTTATCTACACTGAACAGACTTGTTCTCAGATCTTATGCTCTACCAAACTATATGTTCAGGAAAATTGTCTGTTGCTCTTCTTGGGTCTTCCTGAAAACTAGATGCAACGGATCATGACAAATCTTACTCAGCATTAAAAAAAAAAGATTAAAAAAATTATTTTTAGTCCCTGTATTAGATGGTGTTGGAGTAATTAAGATTTGGGCCTTAGGGAAAAAGTATTTTGGGGAAAAAAAACTGGCTAGAGCTTTTTGCACCAAAGATTTTGCTTAAATTTTCATTAGTTATTATGAATTTCTTTCCTGGAATACAGAGCATGTGTGTTATTTACCCAGCTGAAAAGGGAGGGGAGGAGACAGCCACAAAAGTACCCAACTAGGGTACTCCCTACCCACTCTAGGGAGTTTAGTTTTGCTCCAGACCTTCTATTCAACCAGAAGTGATTCCAATCCAGCTGCATGGGATGGAACCCCCAATGCCGGCATGGACACTTTCATTTGCAGTAACTATGCGCAGTGGGATTTCTTCAGCAGCAAGAAAGATCTGGTCCCCCCCCCTAAAACTTGTTATGCTCCCATGTGCCTTTTACCAAGCTTTGTTCAGCTGTGTTTGTGCAGCCAAAAGGCACTCCAATACCAAACACTGCCATTTTCCCCTTCTCAAGTATTGACTAAAACCAGCTACTATTGCTTTATATGGAATCTCACTAGAAATATTTAGGAGATAGTTTTAACCTTATGAAGGACAGCACCACAGGAAGGGCTTCGTTGGTTTGTTGTTTGTTGTTTTTTTAAATTAGATGACTGATTAAAAGAACTTGATGTTAAGTGGTATTTGTATAGCACGTTCTCCAAGGTTATGTTTTTAACCTTACAACAGAATTTCCTATTTCCATAATTTCAAATAGAAAATGAAAAGGTATCCTGAACTGGTTTTCAAATTCACAGACAATATTTTGCTAAAAAGTCTGCTGGCAGATTTGCTAACACATTTTAATTTAAACTGTGAAAGTTTTCATTAACATACATTTGGCACAGAAAGTCCTAGCTAGAAATAGTGCTTTTCTTCCCAACTGCGTTTCAGCATTTTAAAACGCTAAATCCTTACAAGAGTTTTAGTACCACTCAAGACTACGACTATAAATTGCTGAAGCAAACCCTCATGCTACGATTAACACGAGAAGAACGGTAACCTGAGTAAGTTTCTTATTATCCCAGACGGAGGGTTTTAAGGGCATCTGATTAAGATTTAAGGGCATCTGATTAAGATTTCTGGAGTATGGATTCTGAATTTTAATAAATGCTAGCTTTAGAGGGTCATGTCGAGTCAGAGCTGCTTTCAGGACCGGATTAGCGAAGCTGTTGACCAGCTGTAAACACAACACCCAGCATAACAGCTGCAGAGGCTCAGGACCGACCGTCAGTCCTCAGGGAAAGATCCTCCTCGCTCCGCGGCAGAGGACACGGAGCGGCCGCCCCGGGCTCTGCGCAGCGGTGCCGGGCGCGGGCGAGCGGCGGC
>VZZY01014252.1:48522-66516 GCA_013400335.1 Eurystomus gularis | reverse complement strand
CCCGGCGGGGCACTGGCTGCATTCGGGCAGGAGGGAGCCGGCTGTGCCGAGCTCGGCGGCCCTCGCTCGCGTGTGATCCGCTGTGAGGAACGGCTTGGAGCCATCGGCCGCCGTTAAACCGCCTGCCGCCGGAGAACCCGAAGTTCCCCAGAGGCTTCGTGCTCTCGCTGCTGCCCCAGCGCCCTCGGCGTGGGGCTGCAGGAGCTCCAACCCCAGAAGAGTGCGGTGGGCAGGCTGAGTGCCTTTGGTTGGTTGTTTTTTGGTTGTGTGCTTTTCTTTTTTTTTTTTTGTTACCAGTTAACGGTTGGTGTTTTTGAACACTTGCTGGTGGCGATTAGGTAAGGCCGAACAGGGCTCAGAGCAGCCTGCTGTGGTTGAAGATGTCCCTGCTCAACTACAGGGAGGTGGCCTAGGTGACCTCTGAAGGTCCTTTCCAACCCAAACCATTCTATGACCAATTGATGTAATCGCTGGAAGTCATGGTTATTGAAGAAGCATTTTAGTTATTGGACTAAGCATTATTCTGTGGAGATGTAGAAATGCAACTAATGAGCAATTTTTTTTCAGTATTAAATATAACTACCATTTATTAGTGATACTGAGTTTTCTCCCTCACTCCCATTATTCCCGATCTGCAAAAATGTAGCATCCAATTAAAATGTGTTGTAGTAGATTTCCAGTAATTTCTCTAAGAATATTGCTCAGATTGGTAGAGAGACTATGGAATTCAAGCCTTATTAGTTCTGTAGCCCCATCTTGATTTCTTTGTGGTTGTAAACACTTGAAATTCAAAGTATTAATTGAGCATTTTGCAAATAAGAGATTAACAGGCAATTTTCCAAAGGCAGTGTTGACACGGGTAGTATTTAGCTCTCAAGCTGTGTGCCAGTATAAATCGTTTGATTTTTAAGCAAGTCAGTTGTGCAACTGATCTATGGACTCTTCCTTGATTATCTGTTATCCAATCTTGTCTCTGGCTTAGTTCATCCCTCAGTTATGGAAATGTTTGTTTGGTTATGCAGGCAGGGCCAATTTAATTATAGAAGCCCTGAAGGAGAATGCTGTTTTTTGTGCAGTCTGAGAAATGGAAGTAGTTGTGCTTGGAAACTTGATGAGTTTTGGTTGGTACATAATTGTATAAGCACTGAGAGGGAGACCCATACCAAAAACAAACAAACCACCCAAGCTTCCCCTGCCACAGCCCAAGAAAAAAAATAAAACACAATTGACAAAAATCCAGGATGTAATGAGCTTTTGGATTTCACTTGTACGGACAAGCTGACAGCCTCTTCCTCAGTACATGTGATAAGTATTAAGAGGCACTGCCTTGTCCAAATTTCTCCAAGAAAGTCTTAATTTCAGTCTTTGCAATTCAGCAGTATATCAAAACAGTTCAGTTTGTCTATAAGCAGTTACACGGTTGTTTCTTGGACAACTGTGGGATGTCTGATGCCCTCTGGTTTGTATGGGTCAAACTTTAGCCTCACACTAAACAGCTTTCAGTAGGACATGGCTGGTTGTGGAGCTGGAATATCTGGGTTGTATTCTGAGATAATAGATGAATGAGATTGAATAATTGTTTTTAACTGAATATCTAAATGAAGCTACATACCTAGGGAAAGCTCTTGGATATTGTCACGTTCATTGTGTTGGTGATTTTTTGGTTTGGGGTGCTTGGGTTAAAATATTTCATAGGACACTTAAATTTTTTTTGAATGCTTTTGAGGTTAACCTGTCAAGTAATGTGTTAATTCTTTCAATATTGGCAGACACCCTGAGGCATTTGCATGTCACAGGTGAGAAATTTGAGCTAGCTTCTTGCTGGTGTGTTCTGGAGTATGGTAAATGCTTCTCAGTGAAATGGGGATTACATTAGCTGTTTCAATAGCATTATTGGTCAAGATCAGTTTTATTCTTTGCAGGAGTAGAAATAGCTTAAAATATTTCAAGAACTAAATGCAGGGTACTAAAATGAGTCCAGTAGTATTAAAGAAGATGCATTGCTCTTCTCATTCCTGCTCTTCCCAAGTAGTAAATGGGTAAAAGTATCTTCACAGGGAATGGAAGCTGACTTGGTGGGTCTCATTTCTTAATTTGACAAGCAGTCTTTCCAGCTTGTTCATTGACCTAGGGAAATATTTTCTTACTGATTATGAAGCTGAAAACTTTACAGTGTGTCAGTGCTAAAGACACTCCAGATGCTCTCATGCCTAGTCAGCGAAAGCATGTGCTGCCTTTCACTCCCTTACAATACTTAAAGGGTGTATTTTCTCTGCGCAGCTGTTGTCTCTTCATTAAGCTTGTAGATATTTAGTGGAACTTGTTTTTTTGGGAGCCATCAGCCTCTGTGAACACTTGATTGAAGTTAGATAGTAAGTGGGCTGGAGATGGTGATGTACATATGTTGGGAGTGGTGAGGCTGAAAAGGAGCGGAGGCATCCCATAATATAGCTGTTTTAGCTTGGTTTCTTAAGGACAAGGCTTAAAAAGATTATCTGAAATACAGATGAAGCATTGGAGGGGAAAAGGGTTGTGCACTTTGACACCTTATCCTAGGGGTTACTGAAGATGACAATTCCAGCAACTGCTTTTTTTATATATGCTGTCTCAGGAAGACTTTGTAACTTTGATAAACTTGAGTATTTATCTCTTAATTTTCTTTGATTATACTCCAGGAGAGGAAGTCCAGAGACCAGCTTTTGGAGTGCAGTATCTGAAAGCTCTTGGCATGAATGACTATTCTTGAGACCAAAACTTGTATATCACCTTTTACATTTGAAGGCTATTGCAAGTGTACTACAAAATTTGGGAAACCTTTTTGTTGTTTCAAGCCTTAAGTCATTTAAGGGAAAGTAGCTACTAGAGATACTTGTGTACTCACAGCAGGATCTTATGGTTGTATCTGTATTACAGATGTGACTAATATTGAATGGCAGTTAATGGATTAAGTATGCTGGTAATGCGCAACGGTATTTCTCCATAGTTTAATAAAGCAACTGCACTAGCCGGCCTTTGATGTCAGTCTAATGAACTAAGCAAGAGTAGGTGGGCCTACAAAAATAAGAATGAAATGATCAGTGTCTTGATCCGCTTCCCATTGCAGTGAGTCCTCACTGTGGTTTTTGTGGGAACTTGGTTGGATTCCTTAAGCTAGGCAGAGAAGCTCTCAAGAATAGGAGCGTTCCTTGCTCTGGAAACTTAACCATGGTATGGATTTAGTATTCATCTCATACAGACTGTTTAGGTTACTTCAATTGTTAGTGGTCTCAAAATTTATCGAGAATACTAATGGTGAATGAAAATGGGTTTTTCATAAGGTGTGAACTTGTGCTTTCGTAGCACCATTTCTAAACGGAATGGACAGTTCCTACAAAATGTGTTTTGGAATGCTGATCAAATAAAGTGCAGAACAATATAATTTTATTCTGTCAGAATGAAAAATGTTCTCTCCACTATGTGGCGATAAGTTATATTCATCCAGTATGATGAGCGTATGGAGAAGTAGCATAATGGTTTCCACGTTTAAGGTAATGAGGAACTTACATTGAAAGGGGCTGGTACTAGTGCATGTGGAAATCTCAATGTACCGAGTGAATTTTTACTGCAGAACCTTACAGTCTAAGGATTAAAACCAGTGCTATCACTTCCTTAAGCTCTGATTGAAGCTTGCAAGAGGATTTGAAAATGCTTTGAAAAATAACACATCTTAGCAGTCTTATGCAAGGCATTGCAAGTTGTGACTCTTTTGTAAGTGGAGAAACAGGCACCCAGCTACTGAGCACTTCTGCAGGTCATGTAAAACCCTAGGGATGGTTTGCAAAATGATGCTTTCAGAAAGATCTCCTCTCCTAGGCTCCTAAAGTTTTACATGAGTACAGAATTTATCAACAACTAAGCACACATGTATAGAGAATAGAGAATCTTAAGGTATTTTGATTTGATAAAGGCATACCTCGTCATTTGTTGTCTGACTGCAGCCTCAAAGCAGCAACCCCCCTCCTCAAGTAATATATGTAAGATTTTCACAACGGAAGGGGAGAGCAGATGAAGTCTTTACTTCCCAAAGTTTCGACTAGTTTCTTCAGTCTTTTTTTTCAACTCCAGAGGAAACTTCTCATAACACTTTTTGAAGACAGGCTTCATAGCAAACTCAACAAATTTATTCTTGAGTGTTAACTTAGTGTTGCAAGTTGAACAGGTGAAACAGTTTACCCACAGTGCCTTATTCAGAGCAGACACAATGTCTCCTTCAATCACACCATTGCAATGGAAACAATCACCAAATAGCTGATGGTAGTGAGTTTCTAGTAGCCGGTTGAACATGGGCCTACAGTGTGCCCAGGTGGCCAGGAAGGCCAATGGAATCCTGGCCTGTATCAGAAATGGTGTGACCAGCAGGAGTAGGGAGGCTATGGTCTAGTGGTTAGGGAGATGTTAGGATGAAGGTTGGACTTGATGATCCTGGTGGTCCTTTCCAACCATAATGATTCTATGATTCTATTCCAATTTCTGTCTTGTACCTTAAATAGGTAATGAAAATAACTTGGAGGACTCTTCAGGCTACATGAAAGTGCCTTTAAAACAAATAAGTGTTAGTCTGTCTTGTACAAGAAAGCTGAGGTTCTCTGGGTCTTTCTGGCTCTGTCGCTGCCACTTAATGTTTCTCATGCCCTGTAGTGCAGAAAGCAAAACTTGGGTTTATAAGGCTACAACTGATGGAGACAATTGCTAATGTCCCCAAAAGTTAAATTGGACTGTAGATAGTCCTTCAGTAAGGGAAGGGGGGAGGAGGCAAGAACTGTGAATTGAAGTAGTTATACTTTAATAGAGTCATGAACTATGACACTGGAAGAGTTGCGTGACTGTAGCAGGAGGGAGCATTGTGGATGAAGAAATCACAGACTTCTGACCCAGATGAGAGCAGTGAATTTAACTGCTTCTTTGCTTTATCTGAAACTTTCCAATGTGCTGCTATTAGGAATTAATCTGCACTGTGTGCTAGCACTGGCTTTGTGCAGACTTCTGTTACAGACATAACTTAAATATTGATGTTGGTGTGTTGGGAATGTCCTAGGAAGGAGCTGCACTAACTTAACAGCAAAAGCTTTTTCGTTTCCCTTAAACTACAATTTTGCCTGGATAAACACTTCTGTTATTTGTATCAGCAGAATTTCAGTTTGGGAGTCGTTATCTGCATAGTCTTCTGGGCTCCCAGTTCCAGGGTCTACACAGAGGCTCTTCATTAAAGTAGAAATCCTGGTAGAAGACTGTTTACCATGAAGAGGTGTGAACAAAGGCTCTGTCTAAAACTTTTGAGAACCATGGCAAATGCTCAGCTTTTGAAAGAAAAGTCACTTTTTGCCCTTTGAGACACTGCAGTTGCTCCCTTTCATTGGGGGAGGTGAAGTCTTTCCATTAATTGCCTGTATTAAGTGCTAGTTGTTTGCAGAGGATTTGCAAAACTGCAAGCAGAGGGGCCATCTAAAATAAAAGTTATAGTTTCATGTTTGTGTAGTAGGTTACTAGTAACATCTGCTAGATGGCTTAAGTTAGGAATTCTGTATGTGACTGACTCTGCCTTCAGCCTTACTGATGTGAGGAAAAGATACTATCAGCTGTCCAGCTAGGGTAGTGGAGATCAGGGTGAATTTGTCCCCTTCAGCTAAGGTGTGATAGCCACTGAGAGGGTTGGTCACGGTTGCTGTGGTGACACTAATATTGTGGTTTTGTAGACTGAGGGATCAGTACTAATCAGTTACTAAACAAATCCGACAGAGAAAAGCTGGTGTGCCTCAGTGAAGCTGCCCTTACGGTAGCTACCGGATTGCTTCAGAGTGGCACAAAGGAGGAATGTGGGAACAACCATATGTATGGTCATTCTGTAGTCAGCAACCTGCAGGTAGTTTGACAAAGTACTCTGAAATAGTTTGAATGTATATGCAGTTATACTGGTAGCTGTCCACTTGTCTGGCTGGTTGGTGAATTTTTGGGGCAACTAGTGTACACCATGTGATCTTGTCAAGTCGGAGTAACTAGTGTTTTACCTACTTGTACATGTAGGCTTTGGGCTCATTGCAATGAATGAGTATGAGTTTACATGCTACTAGGGTTTTATGGGTTGTTGTAACTTTGGTGTCTCTTGCTACTTGATGTCTTGTTTGCTAAGCATGTTTTTCAAGGAGCTTTGCTGCCTTTTCTGCTGAAGATTGTATGTGTATTACTCTGTTTTGGGGAGCACAGTCCTTCAGCATGGTATTAAAAACCCAAACCTCACATTGGTGAAGACGTTCTTTGAAGACTTAGTTGTGGCAGTATTTGGGAGAGCCTGTTAGGCCTGAGTTCGGCTTCTTAAATGTACTGTATGCTTCAAGGCACTGAACTTGAGTGATCCCTCAACTTTTGTCCAGCCCTTTCCCTGAATACTTAGCAGAATGCATTCAAGGGCAGGATTTTGGTGGGCATGCCATATTTGCATGTCTGCTTGCATAATCTTTACTCTGCATGCACCCTTTTAACCTTTTTGGGCTCGGTTGCTGGGTCTAGTCTCTCTATCAGTTGCTTAATCTTACTTTTGCTTAGTCATGGTAGGGAAGCCTTGCCTTTCCAGCTGTGGTATCTTGGCTCTTTAATAAAAAGACTGGGTTGGTTTTTTTAAACAAAGCAACTTTCTTAATCTATTAAAATGTCTTCCTTTAATGTGAAAATTCAAGTTTTGGAGTTCTGATACTGCCGGAAACGAGGAGGAGGAGTAGTAGTGTCATCCTGGTCTATTTGAACAAGTCTTTTTTTTTTTTTATGGAAAAGAATGATTGATAGGACATTAATATGGTAGATTTGAAGTAAATGCTGACCTGAATTGCCCAGACTAGCAGAAATTTTTATGCTATTTCTTTCATCTACTGTCTAAGCATAGCCTTTCTGATCAGCTATACTCCTGGCAAGATGACCATACATAGTAGAAATTTAGGCCATTTTCATAATTTTAGATCTTGTAGTGAGAAGCATTAAAAACAGAATTGAGGATCCAAAGACTCATTTCCTCTGTCACTGAAGTGTTAGAACTTAGTTCATGATTGCCTTAATCCAAGGCGGTAGTAATAAAGTTTTCAACTTGCTTGCATAATCATTCCTACTGTTTATATAGCAGTTTCCTACTGAAAAATTGTGGTTAATTTTTTATGGCATGTTACTTACCATATGAATGAGTAACTTGAAGCTGAGAAAATTCACTGAAGATGGGATATATCTTGTCCATAGAGAGTAGAGATTTATGTTAAGGGAATGGTGGTGGTTGAGGTCTTAGGAGGTACTGGGAGACAACTTCTCTACATATTAAGGGTTTCCTCAGCAATGTGATTTTGGGATTCCGTGGTCTGCTGTCAAGCCTTGGGGTTGAACCAGCCACTAGATGATTAACAGATGCTCCCTGTTAACCCCTCTGCCTAACTAACAGCATTAGTTCTGTTCTAACTTAAACCAGAACATCTGCTAAAACCAGATTGCTATTCTGGTGTCTTGTATAGGCTTTCGGTTGTGCTTGAGTAGTTCCAAAGTAGCTTGCTTACTAGGTAATCATACAGTAATTTCCTTTGGAAGGGACCCTTGAAGGTCCAACCTCAGGCTCAAACTAGGATTAACTTGGAGGTCAGGTTCCTTAATGCCTTGTCTAGGCAGCCTCCAAGGATGGAAGTTCTATGTGCTCCCTTGCCAACTTGTCTCAGTGCTTGATTGCTCTTCTTGTGAATAGCTTTTTTGTTACATCTACCTGGAATGTTCTTGCTACCACTTACACCTTTTGGCTTTTATCCTTTTGCTGTATAAAGTGTTGTTTGGATAAAAAATGTTTCCTGCGGAAGTGAGAACATGGAATGTAACGTTAGATAATAGTTGGGCTGTTAAAAGGCTGATGGATCCCCATAATGATCTACGTGCTTTAGTTGTTAGGGGCACTGCCTGTTACTGCTCCATCACTGATGGAGTAGATTCTTAGCATCCTTGGCTTTGGCTTCAGAGAATACATGAAGCTCTAGTTATTCTGAGACGCTTATGTTTGCTGTAAGAAGTCTAGCAGCTGGCCTTTTTCAAGGACAATATTTTGATTTTTAGAAATACAGAAATGAAGAATTTTATGTTTTTAGCATGTGGAATGCTTCTCAGTAAAAATGCAAACTCATTTAAAATTGCAGCACCCGGGTGGTGAAGAGGTCCTCAGGGAGCAAGCAGGAGGGGATGCTACTGAGAACTTTGAAGATGTTGGCCATTCCACAGATGCAAGAACGCTGTCAGAAAGCTTTATTGTTGGGGAACTTCATCCGGTGAGTATGTGAGAGTACCAGTACTTGCTATTTACTGTAGTGGTTTTGTGTCTAGCTATTTCTCCGGTAATTTACCTCAAAATAAAGGAGAGCTGCTGGTTTGGTTGGATGCCAGCCCTGCAGCTGTTTGTGGATGGATCTGGGCTGGAGACAGGTTTTTCCAATATGAAGGAATTTGATTAGTGTAGCATAAGGATGGTCACATCTAGAAGTATGCTGCTTGGAAATATTTTACAGATTAGTTGTTGAATAAACGGAATATGGAATCATACCATTTCTGCTGTACCCTGTGAGCTTTAGAATGACACTCCCTAATACCTGAAGATGTCTGATAGGTCAGAATGTCTAGACCTTTTATTATGTAAGTATGTAGAGTGACTACCAACCTACACTCTCTTTCATCATTGTAAATATATATATGCCAGGCTTCCATCAGGGTCTGAAAGTACAATTTTAGAAAACAACTACTGTGAGCATCTTGCTTCTAGCTTGATGCTCTGTTTTCCCCCCCTCTCTGGCTCCCGTCATTTTGTGCTGTATCTGTGTTTCCTACTTGTAGTTGTCAGGGTTGTTCATGATCAGTTCCCACTGGATCATCTGTTACTTCATCTTTTCTATACTATCCTTACCCTTTCCTGTACTTCTAACAAAGTACCTTGCTGCTGCCTCAAGCTATAAAGGCTTTATTTCAGAGCTTCCAAAATAAGGAGCCGCTGCCTTGGCTTCCTTCAGTTATGCCTGATTTAAGCTCTCCTGCATCTTAATAGTTGAAAACCAGTTGTTGGAGATTTAGGCTGCTGGTGTGCCCATCTGTTCTACTCTTCTGCCTGTCCCTGCCTCTTCTCTTTTCTGTCTGTTTTTCCTTGCATTCAGGGTAAGTATCACTGCCTTGAGTATTGTATTTCACAGTAGGATTCCTCATCTTTTATCTGTCCTAGGTCATCTCTTGATGAATATTAAGTGTAGTGTCTCCAAAGATGCAATAATTCATCTCTGATGCACACTTGTAACTTTGCAGGCTTGTCAGCTGTTTCAGATGGTGGTCAGTGCCCATAAAGTTGTCCTTAACCTGGCTACCAGTCCAGTTAGTCCTTGTTTGACAAATGTCTGTTTTCATTTGATATGAAACAGACAGCTTGACAGTGCTGTATTTGTACATTAAACTATCAAGATTATATGCTGTTGGGCTTTTTTAAATGAATGTCACTATTTCAGGTAAAACTTCATGAGTTTAGGAAAGATCCATAGAATTTGGGATCTTTGTACTGGACGTTGGACACAAATTAGTTAGATGACTTTGCCCAATAAAAGTAAACAAGGTAGGACTGTAATCAGTGTAATCAGGACTGTAATTATACGTACTGTTTAGAGACACAGCAAATGCAAAAACATGGACATGAGAAATAATGGAATGTTGGAGACTCGGGTTTCTTTACTGTGTACTGGGAAATATTTGCGGAAGTGATCATGTTTGTGGTAGCTCAGAATCAAACACTGACATCTGCTCATCTGCAGGGGTGGTTGCCAGGTGGAAATAGGTACACGTTAACAGAATAAATTGCACACTGAATTTAGTGATAATTTTTTCTAATGCTTTGGAGTTTTTTGTCTAAATGTTTCCTTCTTGTTTTCCTGCAGGATGATAGAGGGAAAATTCAGAAACCAACAGTAAGTGTAATTCTTGACATGCCACGTTGTTTCCTTTATGTATTAGGGACAGTGACTGTAACTGGTTTACCCCTAGAGGCAAAAATAACTCACACAACTTAAGTGTAGTGTTTCAGGTCATAAGTCTCTTAAACCTGTTGATGTGGCTCCAAATTATTCTTCTTGTTACCTGCTCTTTTAATTAATGTGGTTTTGAACCCAGAGGTTACTAAGTGTGATATTACACTATAGCACAACGGTGAGTGTAGTCAGTCACTGGTTTTCTAGTATTCGGTTTAAGGAAAAAAACAGTTTATAGACAGAATAGATTAAACTAAGTGTGTGTGGAAAAAGTAATGCTTAGCAATATGTTAGTAAGATTAGTAGATAGAGAATGTAGAAGCATTTGATTACTGTATTATAGATCAGTTAATTTGCAGTTGTGAACCCTTTCCAGGGTGAAAATACTGTTTGCTTCCTGATTGTTTCTGTAGATTTTGCTGAGTGTCCTGTCAGTGCAGGATTGAAATTTTTTTCTGGGTTGTTTTTTTTTTTCCCTATCTTTAATAGAACAAAGTTGTGCTGGCACTCAACTATCAAACTCATAAAATGCAGATATCCCTTAAAGGAGCAAGTACATCAGGGATTCACTTGTACAGTTGCTGCTGGTGTGTGTATAAAGGGTGTTTGCTCAGGGCTGACTTAACAGTACAGCAGTGTGCTCAGGAAATAGTTGAAGATTGATTACGACTGAATTGTAGTAGGAATAGGATCTTACCTTTGCTGCTTGAGAGATTACTTTTAAGAAATAATCACTTTAGTAAGATCTTGTAGTGATATGAATGAGTTAAAGGAAAGAAAAAATAAATGGGAGGGGAGTGTATGTATACAAACACACTGAACTGTTCACTGCAGCAATTATTTTATTATTAAGGACTGGAACTAGTATACTAATAAAAATAAGAAATGGAGCAGTGACTGGAATCCAGAGCTTCTTCCCATCAAGAATAATAATCTATTCAGATTTCTTTTGAGATTCAGGCCAATTCACACTTCAGCTCTAAGAGCTGCAACAGACAGACTGCCCCGTGCAAGCTGTAGTCCACAATCTCTTGATTAACCCACAGGAACTTGCTAAACTCAAGTAGTACTTCAGAGTATTTGGCCACAGTGTGGTTGGTTGGGAGTTAAGATGTAGCCAAATGACTCTTTCCTCCACTCCAGTTTAGCCTGTTTACTGGTTTTAGTGCTGGTTGTAGTTTGCTACATGTTTGTGTTTTCCATTATTCCAGAAGGAAGCTGGAGCACTTTGCTCCAGCAGGATGTGTGGGTGTAGCTGATAAGAAGGTTTCACTTTGCACTGCTCTCTGGGGGGGTAACGTGACAGGTCAGGCCTGTGCCCTGGCTTTCCAGGAGCTGTCAGTGGCCTTCTGCTTTCAGATGGCGTTCTTGTTCCTGTGCTGTATTTAAAGTACTCTCAGCGTGTTTGTCTAGAGTCAGTGTTCAAAAACCAAATTTTGATGTGCTGGGCTGTGTTTCTCTTAGTGTCTTGCTGTGGGGGGAACCATCCCTTGGCCCTGCATGTGGCAAGTCTGTTGTAGAAGGTGTTAGTCTTGACAGTGTGGGCACAAGCTGTTCCAAACTGCGTGGATTTGGGGTTAGTTTTCACAAAACCAATATTGATGTAATCACTGAGTCTTACTTTAAATAAGGTATTTGTAAATTTGTGGTGATTTTGGTGCTTGCAAAACTAGCTTGAACCTCTGAGAGGGTGTTGGGAATCTTTCGCTCTTTCAGTGAGTTGCTTCAATATCAGAATATTTGCAATTCATTTTCCAGGGATGCATCTTGTACGACTCAATTTAAGTAGAGTTTTAATGCTTGGATCTTTTAAATGCACTTAGGCCCTGTGCAGTTAGTAGTATTCAAATTTAATGTCTTCATATAAATTGTGCATGTGAACCCAGCTGGGATTTGATCTTGTAGTGCTTCTTTTTCTATGGAAATTGAACAAGAAATACAAATCAATATCAGAAGCAATTGCAATTTGACTGATTCTTATGCAGTCTGAAACACCACACTTAAAAAAAGAGTCTAAGCCTGCTGGTTGTAAACCAGTAGCTTTCTTCATGTATGTTAGATATAAGAAATATTTGTATATAAATTCAGTATTTTCATCTAGATTTTAGGCAAGTAAGGGATCTTTTTTTAGGCAACTAAAACTCTTCAAAGGTAACGTAAGTTTGAAGTTAGCTTCATGGAAAACAGCAAAATTCTTTGGTTTTTTTAATCACTTTTGATGCATTGTTGACTACAGGGGCTGCTGCTAGCTGGCTTCTAATACACCAGTCTGTTACAGGAATTCTGAGCAAGTGCTTTCCAAATGCAATGCACTGAGTTGCATTAAGTGAGACTAGTTAAAAACATATTGTGAAATTGAGGGGCTGGTTAAGATGGAGAGGGGTGTCTGCCTGATGTAAATATCTTTTTATGCTTTGCTTTCTAGGAAACTCTCATTACCACTACTCAATCTAATTCCAGGTATGGTATCACACCTCACGTCAAACTAAGTTTCTCATAATTGTTTCTGAAGCTTAGAAAGCTGAATAACTTCTGTCTGCTGGAAGTCTAGATGTCAGAGCACAGTGCATGAAAATTTCTGTTCTGTGTAAAGTCCAAGCTGGCACTTAGGTACCACTTCACAAGCACTTCAGCTTATTAGCTAGGGGTTTTTTTCTCATGTTGGTATGTATCAATATCTACCAAATGGTTTATGTTGCACAAGCCTTCATTTCTGGAGGCTGTCAGGTGAAGAGAAGACACTTGATGCCTTTTTTTGCTGACTTTTTTATTTTACTGACCTGAATGTCTCTCTTTTAAAATTTGCTTCGAGTGTTACATCCAAGGGAAATAAGAGGATTGTGTCTTTAAGGAGGAAAATCTATCAGAACTGGGAGGGAGTAAAAAGCACTTTGATTCAGTGGCGTTCCAAACTTTATAAAGTTATATCCTGCTGACAACTGCCTGTTGCTGAAACTTCAGAGGACTGTCCCATGCCCTTTGAGCGGGGAGTTTGGGTGCTTGAAAGTGTCATGTGATGCTGCTACTTAACTAGCTTTGGGATGAATAATATTCTAGGCAGCACGTCATGACTTTAAATGTGTCTAGAGTCTTACTATTCTCTAGTAATTGAGCTTCTTGAAAGCTCTAGTATAAAGCCTTAACAAAAAAGCAACTTTTTTACTTAGCTAGAGTTTTAGTGGCCAGCCCAGGTGTTCTGTTGCCCTGACTTTGAAGTATTTGTTGGAGTGGGGAGGAAGGACTTCTTTAAGCAATGACTCTTTTTAAGCTTGCTGGTTGTCACTTTCTAAATTGTTGTTTCAAAAACTTCCTTCTAGTTCATGGTCCAACTGGGTGATCCCAGCAATAGCGGCAATTATTGTGGCCCTGATGTATCGTTCCTACATATCAGAGTAAGCGCCTTACTGAGAGCTAATGCAAGAAGAGACTGATCTGGGAGAGAACATAAGCAATCCTGACCCAGTATGTTTCTGGACAAAAGCCTGATGTTGGTAGAAAAATTCAGCTTTTTCAGAAAACTGAACAATTCTTTTCTGCTGTGCACTTTTTCTTAATGTTGCCTTCTAATTTGCTGTTCTGAAGTGATGAAAAGGCAGCATCTCTCTTTTTGTGTAACAATGCTATTCTCTAATGAATTATTTGATAACTGTATTGGTTTGTGTTAGAGTATTGTTTTGTATGTAACACTCTGATTCTGGTTATTTCTCTTTAATCTGTAACGGGATCCGTAGGACTCTCTTTACATATAAACTACAGCTTTAAATGACTACCAAAACTGACTGTGTACACCACTTTAAAAAAATCATGTTGTCTCTTAAATGTAGTGTGTTTGAGTTAAATGCTAAATAAATGTAATGGAAAAAGCTGAGGAGGGAGTATAGGTGCCTGTAAACACCTGGGCCCTATCGATCAGGCTATAATGACTTTTTTTTCCATTCCTCTTGATATCTGCTCTTATAGCCTACAAGCAAACTGTTCTGTCTGGCTCCCGTTGAAAAATTCAGGTTGAGTATGAAACCCAATGTTTGGCCTGTTTATATCTGTATGAGTTTTGTGGAAAGTAACTTTTTTTCAAAAAAGGCAGAAAAAAGTGACCACTACTAAATAATACTGTTCCTGCCAAGCACTCAGGTGACTCTAGAACTTGTTCTGGAACTTTTAGACTTTTATAAAATCTTCAACTTTGTCATTTACATTGTGAGGGGGAGAAAAAACCTGGTACATGGAATCTGTTTCTGGCTGTTCTGTGATATGCTCCTTGGTGCTTTCCTATGAGGAGATGACTATTCTCACTGCGAAATAAAGGATAACTGAAAGTTGGCATTTTGTGGTGAACACTTGTATGTAAATGATCATGAATAAAAATGTAATTGCTTACTCTTGCTGGCTCAAATACCTTCATTTCAAACTTTTTAGAAGGCCTCGGAAGGGATGCTCTTGCCTGTTGGGGCACTTGTCAGAAGTACCTGTTTGATGGTGTGTGCTGAAAGTCAAGGTGTGTCCCTTATGCAGGGAAGTTGCATGTAAACAGTGAGAGTGTAGGATGGAACAGTTAGCATAGATAAATCTTTTCATCAGCACCAGCTAGCAGCTTAGCAGTGGTTTGGCCCCACAGGCTCTGCCTCCCTGATCTTCATCATGACTTGAAACGCTATTCCAGGAGCTGCCTTTTGACAGCACCGGGGAAGACGTCTGCGGTTTAGACCCTCTGTCAAATCACATTGTAAGACAGTACAATGTAAATATGAGCTTTTAAAAACATTACATTGAGAAAGGGGAAGTGCTGTGACTTCAGGATATTGTCTTGTGCATACGTAGGAATATATTAATACAGGAATCCTTTAAAAATTCCTTATTGTGGAGTTCCTTTTGTGGGAATTCCTTTACTGTTACAGTAAATAAGGATGTCTCATATAGCTTCAGCTGTGAAAGTTGGTATCGCTTCTGTCAGATGGGGTTTACAGATACAGGCAGATGTTCACTTACAGTAGGTCCCATCAGCTTTCTTATCTTGGAAATTTTAACCTGCAGTATAAATGGCAGTGTTGGGGATTGTGTCTAGCGCTGTTTTGTCCTGGTTTTGCCCTAGTTTTTCCTCTGAATGTGGTGAGGCAGAGTTTAAAAATTCAGACTTTGTTGACTGTTTTTACAGATAATCTTTAAAGAGGGTATTTTAACTCCGAGTTGGTATTTAGACTCATAAATCAAGTACTGAATTTTCTGTTAGATTTTAAAAAGACATTTATATTTATGTCTAGTCCCACCTAAAAAGCAGTGGAGCTGGCACGTGCAGGGAAATTCCACAGTGTGACCCAAGAGCATGGTAAGTGGAGATGCTTCAAACTAATACACATTAAAATGGTCATGTGGATGTACAGAGCATGTTCCCTGTGGCTGGCCTGTTCATACTCTCTTCTACTAGTGCAGGTGTAAGTTGTTTCTCGGAGATGGGCATGACTGTTTCAGGTTTTCAAATGTAAACCAACGGAACTGTAAACTAAAAACACGATCAGACTTGTCATTCTCCTTTTTAATACCCTAAGGTTAGAGCTGCTTTCCACAAGGGGGTCATACAGGAGTTTTTATTTGACTTTAGCTTTTGATCATGAATATGAGAGGAGGACAGAAGGTATATGGGTGTGGTGAGAAATGATGTACTACAGAAAAATGAGTCAGGTGAATTAAGGGTAGTCAATGTTTTTGACAGTCTGACAGCAAAAAGAAAAGGATGAGCAGAGGCTACCTTCTTCTCAGAACCAAATCCTTTATCCCCAGATCTGATCTGAAGGTACTTGCTCTAACTGATACTAATTTTGGTTTGGAGACACTGGATTGGTGGTTGATGCTTTAAATCAGATGTCATCTTACACTGTCTACTTGTACAACCTCGCAATGTTTGTTCTGCCGTCAATTAGTGTTGCAATTTTGGCTTTTTTATTTGCCTATCCTCTGTTGTTCACAAGAACAGATAGTGGCAGAGAGCTCCCTTAAATGGAGACAGCCTGGGCTGCTGCTTGGTGTCTGGAGTAAAGCCAGCAGAGCTTGTTCACTTGCTCTCTCTGCTGTGATGCACTGTCCCTTTCCCTGGCTCCCTTGCTCCCGCACGCTGGGCCACTGCCTGTCTTTGGTTGTGGATGCTGTGCTGCAGTCAGGAGTTTGCAGAAGGCTGGAGAGAAACTGACAAGTGGGTAAAAGCTGGGCACCTGAAAGCTGATCATGCATCTTCTTCAGAAGCAAATATATGGGAAGGTACTGTTTTTATTTTTTCTGAATGTTTGACTTCTGAGAGTAAATGAATGCTTGTAAATTCTTGGCTGTTTTGAGCAAAGCTGTTACTGTATTTCTTCAAGGCTGGAAGAATGACAGTTCTTAACCCAAGCTTGGCAAGAATGAATGAGCTGTGTCAAAGTGTCACACAATGTGCAGAACATTAAGAGTGCCACAGCATTTTCTCCTGAACATAGAAAAGGATTTCAGCGAGGGTAGAAGGAACAAGAACCAGGGGAAAGTTCATGCTCCTGTACGCTTAGGTCTAGTGCCTGGCCAGATCGAAGGTGAAGCCAGTAACTGATGCATCACGCATTTGAATTTTACATTCCTTTCATACTGTGTTTCATCCCTTATGATTAATTCATTATGTGTTGAAACATTTTGAGTTTTGAATGACCTGGCTTATAAATAGATGGGCAGACATGAATTAATGACAAATGTTGGAACATTGGATCTTGGTAGGTGATTGATGCTGGACTTTCTGTTCTTTCTGAAAACTAGTTAGACTTGTTCTTAATCTTCTTACATGTAAGAATCCGTAAACCAATCCTTGACATCTTTCTAGAATTGGGGACATACAATCCAACTACTGGTCTCTATTGGTAGCTGCTAAAACAACGCTCAGAATGGACTCAGTTGGACTGTGGAGTCTCATGTACAAGGAGTAGATTTTGATTTTTATCTTGTGCAGTATAATTTCTGAGCCTGTGTCTTAGCTGTACTTAGGCAGACAGTGTACTGCCAAGAGCTGTCAGGTCAGGGCACTGGGAGGAAACAAGCACTGGCAGGCAAGAAGTTAATGCACAGGAAAACTTCAGGGGAGGTTTTTTGGTGTCTCTGGGCAGAACAGCACAGAACTCATGTGGACTCCCAGAGCACAGTAACACGATACCACAGAAATCTTGCTTTTTTCCACAGACCAGGGTCTATGGATAAGGCTAGTTAACAGATTGATCCTACTGGAAGATGAAAATGCTCTGCAGAGTTCCAGCTACTTACGTCCTGGATAAATGTGGCCTTGTATTGTTTGAAATGGCAACATTTTCACCTGTCAGCTGGGAAAAGTGTCCGTTTAAATAAAACATGTTCTGGAAGCTGCTTCAAGGTCTAGCAGGGGGTGGTTAGAGAGAAAAAGGTAAGCCAAGCAAGGGAAGTGCTTTCCTAAATGACTTCTTGAAAATAAGGAAAGATCATTCTCCTGTTGCATCCAGTTGTCACAGGTTTCTGAAGCCAGTTGATGCTTTTAGTGTCACTCGTCTTAACATGGCTTGCAGGGATATCTGTAAGAGCATGTGTTGTGCTGGTTCAGCCAGCATCATCTTATGCTGCCATCAGTTGCCTGATCACACAGGCCAACGCTGAACTCAGCAACATCCCCTCAGAAGTCTTCATTCAGGCAATCCTGCCATAGGTTCCTGTGGGCCCAGCTCCTCTGCTGCCCACTGTGGTGCCAGCATCGCCTGCTCTGCTGCTTTGTCCTCGCAGTCCTTCAATGTGCAAGGAAAAATACCAGCCCCTTGGTTTCCTCCCTGGCAACACAGACGGTCATGGGGGAGCTGGGCCCACAGGAACCTGTGGCAGGATTGCTTGAATGAAGACTTCTGAGGGGATGTTGCTGAGTTCAGCGTTGGCCTGTGTGATCAGGCAACTGATGGCAGCATAAGATGATGATGGCTGAACC
>VZZY01014252.1:34734-47812 GCA_013400335.1 Eurystomus gularis | reverse complement strand
GGTCTGAAGGAAGATCCTGTGAAACTGGATTAAATGAGACCGGGAACCCCCTCAAGATCCTGCTTGCCACTGCTGAGGTTGTGAGAAAATGAAGGTGAGCAGAAGAAGACAAGGTGGGATCAGCTTGAGCAGAAAGCATTTGACTAAGAAAGCATCGGTGAGCAGAGATAAAGAGACAAAGTGATAAAAATGGTTAAAGTAGTAAAAAGCTTTTGTGAGTAGAAAGTGAACAGAAACCTTGGACTTTGAGAAAGTAATCTTCTGAGTAGAAAGTGAGCAGAAAGAGATAAAATGCAGAAAGAAACGAGCAGGTGACTCTGGCACCACAGTGGGCAGTAGAGGAGCTGGGCCCACAGGAACCTATGGCAGGGCTGTCTGCAAGAAGACTTCTGAGGGGCTGTTGCTGAGTTCAGTGCTGGCCGGTGTGATCAGGCAACTGATGGCAGCATAAAATGATGATGGCTGAACCAGCACAGCAGCATGATGGGTGTGTTGTCTACATAGGTTTTGAGGGTGGACATGGAAGAAGAGCTTCGCCTGCTGCTTAGAAGTCCACAGAGAGATGAGCTGGTAACTGGAAACAAGCAAATATGTCCCTTCATCTGTCAACTGAACAGATTTCCAAACTGTATCCATTTTCAGAGCAGTGTTGCAGGGGATAACAGTCTGAGGAGGACAAGCAGTTTATGAATAATAAGGGGAAGTTGGTATTTGAGCAGTCACAGCTTCTGGGATCAGAATGAGAAAACCTTGTTTTATTTTTAGGTGATTCTGTAGAACTTTCTGATCCCGTTGAAATAACAAAGACATTTAAATAGTACAGTTTATTATATACTTTTTTGTCATGATGAGGAGATCTTCAGACCTGAGGATATGGGTGAGCAGGTTTCTAGATTTAAAGCCAGGGTTTCTAGATTTAAAGCTAGCTAGCTACTTCCAGACAGCTCCTGGTGGTGGGCTGCTCTTAGTCTTAGCTGCAGGCAAGATAATTTATTACAACGTTGCTGAAGGGTATATGATCACATGCTTGAGAAGATCAACATCTAGTAGATGTGCAAGTCTGACCAAACAAGACCTTCCTGCCTCAAGGGCTCATGAGACCCTTGATCCAGGATGCTGTCTCACATCACACGTAACACACATCAACAAGATCAGACTCTTTACAGCTAATTAGGATTTTTCATACAGTAAGTTGGGGTCTTTAAGTGTCAGCAGGTGAGAAGGATCAGGAACAGTTACTGGAGGCAAGAGAAATACGTGAAGCAAGGACTATCATCCAGGATCGGGATATATCTTTCTTTCTGAGGATTTTCTTTTGGAACTCAGTGCTCTGACTGCTAAGCTACAGAGAGCCTGACTTTCTTCTCTCCATGGTGAGTCCAGCATTGCTTTTTCTACTGGAACAGATGAACTGCTTGAATATTTACCCTGCTTCTTGGACAAAGTTTTATAGCCTGGGTGACCTCTGGTCTAGTTTAGAGCAAGCTTGGATGCGTCCGCATCATTCCTGTAGGCGTGACCTGACTGGTTTCTGCTGGGCCTTGCTTCTGGTTTGCATGAAGCATGAGGAGACAGCTCCAGACGTGCCACACGCTTCCACACAGGAACCCTTTGGGTTGTTCTTGTAGCCAGCAGGAGCTCATTAAACACAGATGGCCGCCTTACTTCCAACTGCTAATTTGAATTAAAAGTATAGGGTTAACATTAATAGCAGATCACCAAACTATATTCTTTTTTGTATTTTAAAAATCCACATATTTTAAAGCTATTGGTGCAGGAACTTCACTCTTGTGTGTAAAATACCTGGTGCAAATAGACTCTGATCTTGTTTGGAGTGCTCAGTAGTTCTGCTAGCACTGCTGAAAAGAGTATCAGTAACAGGGCTTGCAGGCAAGCAGAGAAGTCTAAAATTCCTTATAAATAAAATTTGTGCACGTCAGTCTTAGGTTTTTTTTTGTTTACTACGTAAGCTACCAGAACTAAACTCCTTCAGATTAAACTCAGTCTAAAAAGATTTAAGTGAGATTAAAAATCCAATCCGGAGTGCAGGCATCTCATGTCTCTGTCATAGCAATAAACATTTCATAGGGTACATTCAGTGACTTCACAAGGTCAGAACTTGATTTGATTTCCACTCCAACAGGCAAATGAGAGGTTCACCATCATGTTACATTGCTTTTTAACTTTTTTTTTTAACCATAGTACTCCATATAAAGGAGTTTGCATTCAAAAGTTCCTTCAGCCCAGTTCCTTCAGACCAGTGACAAGCGGTGTTCCTCAGGGCTCTGTTCTGGGTCCAGTACTGTTCAACATCTTTGTCAGTGACATGGATGACGGCATTGAGTGCACCCTCACTAAATTTGCTGACGATACCAAACTTTGTGGTGCCGTGGACTCACTTGAGGGAAGAGATGCCATCCAGAGGGACCTTGATAGGCTTGAGAAATGGGCCAGTGCTAACTTCATGAGCTTCAACAAGTCAAAATGCAAGGTCCTTCACCTGGGTCGGGCCAACCCTAGGCACAAATACAAACTGGGTACAGAGTGGGTTGAGAGTAGCCCTGAAGAGAAGGATTTGGGGGTGTTGATAGATGAGAAGCTCAACATGAGCCGGCAGTGCGCTGGTGCAGCCCAGAAGGCCAACCGCATCCTGGGATGTATCAAGAGAAGCGTGGCCAGCAGGTCAAGAGAGGTGATTCTCCCCCTTTACTCTGCTCTTGTGAGACCCCACCTCGAATACTGCGTCCAGTTCTGGTGTCCCCACCAGAAGAGAGACATAGATCTGTTGGAGCGTGTTCAGAAGAGGGCCACAAAGATGATCCAAGGGCTGGAGCACCTTTGCTACGAGGACAGGCTGCGGGAGCTGGGGTTGTTCAGTCTTGAAAAGAGAAGACTTCGGGGGGACCTTCCAATACCTGAAAGGAACCTACAGGAAGGCTGGGGAGGGACTTTTTACAAGAGCGCCCACTGATAGGACAAGGGGTAATGGGTTTAAGTTGAAGGAGAATAGATTTAGATTAGATCTTAGGAAGAAATTCTTCAGTACGAGGGTGGCAAGACTTTGGAATAAATTGCCCAGAGATGTGGTGGCTGCCCCCTCCCTGGAGGTGTTCAAGGCCAGGTTGGACAGAGCCTTGAGTAGCCTGATCTAGTTGAGAGGCGTCCCTGCCCATGACAGGGAGGTTGGATTAAATGATCTCTAAGGTCCCTTCCAACCTAGGCCATTCTATGATTCTATGATTCAGCCACATCACCAAGCAGTTCAGAGGTTAGAAGTATCACAGTAAAATAGAAATAGTGTACAGGACTCATCAGGGCTCCTTAAATTGCTGGCAATAGAAGGACAATCAGGAAGGTAAATACAAGTTTAATGAGTTTTAATTGGTAAAATAAAAGTAAGGTTTGCTCCAGGCAGTGAGCATCAAAGAGGACATGGATTTGAAAACTCCAAGAAACTTTTCTCAATAAGTAAGAGCTGCTTTTCTCCCACCAGCTTCTGAGTGTCCTGCAACACTTCACTGGTGCTGATTTTGAAAACCAAAGGATTTCTAGAGTTATCTTTGGGTAGTGCCAGTCTTCCAGCCCCACTCCTCGCACCTTGCAGCTCCTGGGCTCTGCCACACCACCCCAGTCTGGCTGCTGAAGCTTCCTCAGGTGTCAGAGGGTATCCTGACTCCAGAGCATTCCAGCAGCGCTTTGTTGCATTGACCAGGCGGATCCACCTAAAATGGGCACTGTTGCCTCCTTTTAAAGATGCTTTGTACCAGTGAAGCTGCGTTCACAGGAGGCCTTGTGCTGGTAAAACAAGGCCACCTTCCCAGAGTGGAACGCACTTTTTCCATCTGTACTCCCAGCCTCTTGCAACCTAGTGCTGGGGCAGCTGCGCTTCACAGAGGCACAGCCATGAAGGAGACACAGTAGTTATTAGAAGGACTTGAGCCAAGGTAAGCAGATTTACTGAGCTAAAGTAAATCTTAAGGTTGCTTAATGCCAAAAACTAGTTGGATTATTGTTCTGTTCTACTGAAAGGACCTAGATATATTCCTAATTGTTTACCTAGCTGCATATATGTAGCTATATGTTAACAACTGAAGAAGGGAAAGCTCTCATAAAAAATAAAAATAAATTCTCAGGCTCATCTGCTCATTTGTGAGAACTGAGCACTGAAAAATTGTTTTCTTTTTGAAAACCTCTGTTAAAATTTTTACCTAAGAATGAATAGCTCTCTTCCACCTTCTCTCAAATCCTTAATGCCCTCTTCTGTGGGGCAAAACTCATGTCTGAATTTTGTAGCAGTGCCAAAATGACGCTGAGACCCAGGTCTCAGCCCCAGCACAGCGCTGCTCTGTCGCCAGACAACATGACCAGTGAGGAACAAAAGGATTTCTAAGAAGCTGAGGTGATCTATTATTTTCTTTCCTTGTCAAGATAAAGTTACAGAAATATGCACCATATGGGTTTACCTGGCTTTTGGAAGTGTTGCTGCTGTGTTTTCTCCCTCCAAAGCTTTTCTCTCCCCAGCATGGGTGACTCAGAGCATGCCCCAGGCAGGGGCAGCTGGGGAATCAGTAGAAATACCTCGCTCAGTCCCACTCCCCTGATTTTACTATGCCTTTAATTGGAAGTTAGGCAGAGGCAGAAGAAAATTCAGTGCCTTTAAAAAATTGTTGGGCTAAATGTTGCTTGATCACAAGTTCAGGCTACCTCCCACTGCTGAAATAACAGCGTTCTGGGTCATGGAGGGGCTTGGTCTGTGCCCAGGGGAGGCTTTGGGTGATTCCCTCATTTGTAGAAGATTTTATTATTTTTTGTTTCAAGTACTCAAGGCTCAGAGCAGGAAGAAATGCCACACACCCACCACAGAAGAGGAGTTTTGTGTTCTCTTAATGCTTGCCAGTGTTGGCTTGTTGGCTGAAGGCACTTGCTGACTTGCCACAGAGGCTGTAGCCAAGTGTTTCATTAGCTACAGCTGAGGGTTTTTAAAACAAATCTTGTGGGCTGTAGAGGATTGGGTCATAAAGGTGATGTTTTAGGGCTGCCTATTGTGTTTCTATAATTCTTTCTTTTCTGTTAGTATGGCTTTATTTGCAGGCCTCTTTTCACAGGCAGCTCTGAAAACTGCTAAGCTCTCAGAGCAAACATTTCTCTGGGGCTTGTGAGAGGAGTTTCTTTTGAAGGTGTGCCAGGATCAGATGTGTCACGGAAGTGCATGCTAACAAAAAGAAATTCAGTGACCTTAGAAGCAAAGCATCATAAAGTTGCACTAAGAGAACAGCATATGCTGGGATCGTTGCAGGAATCCTGTTAAGCTGATTAACTGTCAGAAAGGTTTTTGATGGTGATGAGGACTATAGTTATGTCAGGGTGTGGGCCCAACTGGAGAGACATAATGAAGCTGACATCCTGAATGAGGGTAGTGTTGTCTTTTCCTCTGTAAAAATTACCATTTGTTAAAACGTCCAAAGCTGAAAGAAGATGGGGAAGAAACCCTTGATATTGTTGGGGGTTTTTTTTATGGTGTAATGGTAGGTCAAAATATTTTTTGGTCTTAGTAAATTATTTGTAATTATGAAGTGTATAAAGGGAAAAGAATATGAGGTAGTTTGTAGTTCTTTTACAGTAAGCAAGGTCTTTACATTTGGTTTTGATTCCTTTTGTAAAAGAGAGGAAATGATAAAAAGCTTTTCCCTCCTACTCATTCAGTAAATTTTTTAACTTGGCGTCTTTGCAGAATAATTTTCATATAAATATAAGTGAGAGAGGCTTTGTTCTTGATGTTTTCCCTATCTTTAGTCACTGCGAAACTTGGGTAAACCTCTTATCCTCTCTCCATCATTGCCCTACACTCTTTGCAACAATCAATCTTTTTATGATTATCCAGGCAGATTAATTTATCTTTCCTCTTTTTCCCAGTTGCCCAAGCAGACCAATAATCTTTTGTTTACTTGAACTTTGACTGTGTCCTTCTGGACTGTGTGGAGGCAACCGTCCTGGGACAGAGTCCAAGGCAAAAGAGTTAAATTGACCCTGTTGTATGACAGCTCCATTCAGAGGTTTGCTGCTTAATTAACTATTTCTGTTGCCTAAGAGCCTTTATTATGGTCCAGTATCCAAACTGGAAGGAAAAACATGCAGAGTACTGCCTTCCCCAAGACCTAAGCTGAGTCCAGAGACACCAGAGAGCAGGAAGCCCAAGGGAAAGGTGAGACTGTCTTGAGGACAGGGAACTGATTTGGGCTTTCCATGGGCAGCCTCTCTCTTTTTCCCTGCCTATTGGCACAGCACAACCCTTTGCCAAGCTTCAAGCCCCCAGATTCAGGCAACAGCAGTGGAGGAGGTGGGAAGCTGCAGAAGTGCTGGCGGTACCAGCTAGATGCACCTCCAGCCTACTCAGTCATGGGTGTATGCAAGCCTGAGCCATGATCCTCACCTGCAACCTGGCTGAAGCTGGGATTTGGAATACACCAAGACAACTGATAGGTTAAAAAGGTGGTAGGTGGTGGCAGACTAAGCTGTCAGCTGATACCTGCATAGGTCACTGAGCTCTGCCTCTGCAAAGGGTCACTGGCCAAGGGTCAATGCTTTTGTTAGTTAGGGATGCCTGCAAAAACGTAGCTGCAGATGTAGAGGGATCACAGTGAATTACATTGGTTTAGCTCAGCCACACCTCGCAGAACTTTGGAGCTCAATTCTATGCTTCTGGAAAAGCCCTTCAAACATGAGCTATGAGCCCCATCTTAAACCAAACTCGGATTCAGCCTTAGGCAGCATCCAGCAACCCTTGCTGACCTTTGCCTAAATACATCCATGCTTGTACAAGCCTTGTGACATTCAAAATCTTCTTGGGAGGGCAGGGCGGAGAGGAATTTAGTGTCAGTGTAACTGAAGTCTTAGCGGTCTAATAAAAAATTGTTATTCTGCAGATGGATTTTGTTTGTTTTTCAAAACAGGAAGAAGAAGATTGTGAATATTATTATTTATGGAAAGCCTCAGTAATAATAATACAGTCAAAACTGTTATGCATGCACTGACAAGGTGCTATGGCTTTCCCCTGGTGTCCTCCTCACCCTTCCACTGTTTATCTAGGTCAATGGCTTCAGCCTGGAGGGAGCAGCAACAGCATCCCACATCCTTTTGTGGAATGAGTATCGTGGTGGTGGTGGTTTCTTCCTCCTCCTCTAGGATCCACTTAAGGTCACACTCATGTTTCCCAGCACCTTTTGTGCTTTGTTCCTTCTTCATTGGTCTGCAATTTTATGTTTTATCTGAATTTACTATACATGGTGCCTTTTGCCTATGTTAGAAATATGTTCTTTGTGCTTTTTGTTACTTTGTTACTCCTAAGATGGGTTTTATTCAGCTCCCAGGTCTGTACTTCTCTTGCCGACCACTGGTGTGTGGGTTATAGCCCTGCAGCCCTCACCGTTAGCCCATGTCCCCTTCCCATGATCCTGTGCCCATAATCCTCTACACCACCTCTTGCGAGCCCACCTTTAGGGCCTCCTCTTTCATACCAGGCCTGCATGACATCATTCTGCTAAGCTCAGAAGTACTTTCTGCCACACAGAACAGCCACCTGTTACTAGTATCTGTATAAAAGCTGTGGTTATACTGTAGGAAGATAAGCAAAGCGAGTTCAGCGTAGCTACCTGGTCATTAGAAAAATGGCTGTTGCAGCGACAATTCAAACCAAATAAAAGGAAAGCTTTGAGCAGGTCTAGACAAATTCAGACAGAGTGATAAACCTCTGTCTCTGATGGTGACAGAAGCCAGATGAAAGTATTGCTCAAACCTAAAGTCCTGAAGAGGATGCCTGGGTGTTGCTTAATCCTTGATTCTCTTAGTGTCCACCAAAAAAATCTTTCTATCTTACTTAAGTTTTCTCAAGGGCTACAGTAGCATCTGTGTGTGTATCCAGAGATGTCTCAGTGTTAACCAGGCTGAGCAAATTGATACGTTAATCATGTGAACCCTAAAACAGATGTCCTTCTGCTTAAAGTCCCTGAGGGCTTCATCAGGGAGGAATGGCTTTGGTATCCTCCAAGAACACGGAGCGGCTGAGGCTCAGCATGCTGCACAGGCAGGGCTAAACTTTTCTTCTAAGAGATGGTGGGCAGGAAAACGGAGAAGAAATCTGGAGTCTCTTCCTCATTTGAGGACAAATGCTCTAATGTTGTTTGCCGCTGAGCCTAATAGCTCTGACAGACATCTCTGGGTGGATTTAGTTCCGTTCTGCTGGAGATGTCAGCTCTGTGCCAGTGGCAACTGGTATATAACCCAGTTTACAAATCAGCACATTAGTACAAGCCCATCTTCACAAGTGAGACCTTTGCAGTGGCTGAGACTGTGATGGATAAAGAATGGAGACAAGGATGGGCACAACATCCTTTGGCAATGAAGAGAGACCTTCAGCATGGTCAGGAATATCTGAAAAGACTTTGGCTTAAGCTACAGCAGCCCTTGTTTTCTTGTCTGTTCCTATATTTCACTTGGGTCCTACCTACTGAAAAAATTAATGTAGCTATTCAATGTTTTGTGTATTTAAAACATTGTGCTAGCTTTTTCCAAATAAATTTACACGTTAAAGCAATTTTATAATGCAAAATATCAACATTTTGCATAGCCTTTCAAAATAAATAAAGAACACATCAAATACCACAAAACTTTGAAATAATCTTGAAATGAACCTATATTTTTGCCAATTTATTTTATCTGAGCTGTTGAAAAAGATTTTTTTTTCCCCCCAGTAATTTATTAAAAAGCTTAACTAATGACTTTTACAGCTCTTTGAAAAAGCTTATCATCGATAAAGAGCAAAAGAGTTCAGTCCTGCCAGTAAAACTTTGGACTATTTGATTGCCAGAAGTCTATTAATCAGTAAAGGAAGTTTTTCAGAGTCTGTGGGTGAGAGAGAACCTGAAAGGAAACATCGTGATACAATTTTAATTTTAGCCCTTAAAGTGCATAGCTGTATATAATGTAATCTTTTTTTTTTTTTTTTTTTTTTTTCCACTAAGGGAAAAAATACCCATGATTTTTGTGATATTAGGGTGAGAGTAAAACACTGGAACTGGAAAGGCAAAATTAATCACAGAACAGTAGATTATAATCCAAGACCAGATCTAAGTCTAGTGAATGGGATGAAGTGTCTTTGCTTTCACATGATCTATTCTGTTACTGTTCTTCATTTATTTTCAGATAAACTCCAGAAGGTTAAGTCCTTGAGCTGCATGTACTCTGGATCTAAGCCACTTGTTTGTTATGGAAAGAGTATGCATCTCCATCCTTGGAGATAATCAGAACTTGACTAGACATGACCCTGAGCAACCTGGTCTAATTTTAACATTGAATCTAACTTCAAGGTTGACCCTGCTTTGAGCAGGGATCGGACTAGACAAGATCAGGAGGATCCTTCCAACTGAGGTTTTTCCATGAGTTTCTCTGTATGTGCGTATATATGCGTATGTGTTCTGTGTCTGTTTAGGGGTTCAGGGCAGGTCCCCACGGAACAGAAAGTGTGCTCCCCCCTCCCTATCCCTTAGTTTCCCCCCCAGACAGGTAGGCAAAAAGGGAGATCAGGAGTAAAAAGAGAGAATGCACTATATTGGAAGTTAGCAAAAAGTAATAAAAAAAAAATAAAAATAAAAAAAAATATATAGTTTAACAGGGAACAGAAAACAAGAAGGGAAGGTAGATATATGTAGAAAGATGGGGGAAAACACAATAAATACAATGTAATACAAAACCAGAGGTTGGATGGCTTCGGCTTCACAGGGGGATGAGGAATGGTGAAGAGATGGCTTCTGGCCGCATGGAAGGGTCAGCTCCAAACTTCTCTCCTCCCGTGCTGGAGACCACTTCCTGCCTCCAGTATCCAGTGTGGACAGGAAGGGGGAGGGAATAACTGCGTCCCCCCTGGGACCCTCAGGGTGTCCATTTACTGCCTGTCCTGGCCCCAAGCCTCAAACCATAACAGTATGCAAACAAGTACTGAAAGAAGGTTACTCTGTGACTCCAGCCTAAGGATAAATTTTCCCTGAAAACATCAGTATGAAATCTGTTATAAGGCATTCTGGCTAAATCGGTGAGTAAAAAAATGATTGTCATTTATCTTGCTATTCTAAAGCGTGTAAGTATATGGGAAATCAGCTATAGGACAACCAACCCATGTGAGTAAGGGGCTACTACTTCTGCAAGGTAAATTTCCTTTTCCTAAGATATTTGTCTCCTGAAGGGAGAAAAAAAATCTAGAAACAGGCTTGAATCCTGGGTGTTTTGGCATTTCTAGCTCCAAAACAGGCAAATCTAGAAGTTCTGCCTGTCTGCACAGCAAAAAGTGACTTGCAGCAACAGGGCAGAGGTGGTGGCCTACAACAGGGTGGAGACAGCTTGTTGGTATCTCCACCAACCTGTCTTGATCAGCCTTCGCTGGTAATCTGTTTGTGATTTCCCTAGTTTTTCTCTTTTCCTCCCTCTATTCCTGCTTTCCTCCATCTTCTTTTCTCTGTCAGTTGCTCTGATCTAGGAATACCACTTAAATCCCATATAACTCATTTTTTAATGGTCCTAATATGTATGCCAAAATATATTTTCATGGGAAGAAGAAATACTTCAGGAGAAAAAGCCTTCTAGGACATATGATCTATTACTGCATCTTGGTTTTTCAATATGCAAACACAAGAGCTACTCCAGTTTTGGAACAGAATAAGAAACTTTGAAATTTAAATGGATTTTGACAGGTGTTCAAAACTAGAATTACGGCAAGTATTTCTTCAGTCTGATCTCTAAGCATCTGAGGATTCTTTGGTTCAGGCATTCATCTGCGAAGCCTGAAAATCTTGTCATCTAACGCTCAGCTGCATTCGAAGAGAGTTGTGTAAGAAGATGAAAATCACTTTGCAGTGGGTTAAAAGAACAATATAATTGGGAAATTTTGTAGAATGCTGATCGGAGCTTAGAATGTTGCCAGTATAAGTCAGTGTAACCCTGTGTCAATCCAAAGATTTACTCCATCTTTCAGCGTCTGTGCATAAGACACGAGAGCAAAGTAGTTACTGGTGTATACCACTGCTGTGGAGAGAAAAAACACAAAACCAGAAAGCCTGGATGGCAGAGTGAGGATCTGTCTATCAAGAAATCAATAAAAAATCTCCTTACTATTTTCTTCATTCAGATAATGAAGTTCAGGGTTTAAAATGTCCTGATATTTAGATGCAATAAGGAGCATAACACTTATTTTCAAAGGAAAAGAGAAGGAGTAAGAATTGAATTGTGTGGCAACTATGTATCATTAAAAATGAGGTTTTGGTTAAAAGAAGCATAATTACTGCCAGCTACACATGCGATCCCGATTTATGTAGTGCTTTGCCACAGAGGGTCACTGTAAAAACAGCATGAAACAGTGGTGCTGGAGACAAGTTCCATTTACTATCTGAAATGAAACATTTAAACTAGAAATGGACACACTGACATGCAAAATGGCAGTGGCTCACACAACCTTTTTCTATTTTCTCATTGACTTCCCTTGTCTCCTACCAAATGAGGTCAAAGATAAAATGTTCTATGAAATTACAAAGAGCCAGCACTGAAAATCAGGTTTGCTCCCTCTTTAGCCGCCTTCTTTTGTTTCCTTCTCTTAGCAATGCAGATCATCCTCAGCGATGTGCGGGCTGGAGCAGCACCTGGGGCAGGTGCCAGCTGAGACCCTCCCCTTGGGGAGCTGGGCAGGGTGGGTGCTGCACTTGCACCGAGGTGTGGGGAAGGAGCTGGACCCAGGCAGCAGTGCTGGTAGCCAGCGGGCTGAGGGGTGACGAGGCAAGGATGTACGCAGCCAGCATGTTCATGTCCCAAAAGCTTGTAAGCGCGCTCCCAGACGGGGAGTGAGGACAGGAATATGTCAGGTGGCATCAAGGCTATGAGGCAGAGTGTGATAAATTTGACTTGGCACCACCCCAGCTCTCTGCTCACCACGCTTTTCGTGTGTGACCATTAATTTCCAAATTGGCTTTCTGATCCCAGGCCTTCAAAACTGGACAGAACAAGGTGTCTTCAGTATCTTGTGTGGTGGCCAACAACATGAGCTCTGGTGTAAGAAGGAGTCTGGCTAGGGAAAGAACAGCTGGAAGTGGTTTTTACAAGTGTGGAAAAATAATGGAAGATCAGCAAGGATTTGTAAACACGCTCAAGTGACTTGCAGTTAGGCTGTCAAAAAACACGTATTGCACACTTAACTGGTGCTTAGCTTTGTGTGCTTGATGAGTAGAATATCTGTGTTTAGAGAACATAGGTCTGTGACGGACTCAGAGCCACCTTATCAAACACACTTGGGATTCCTGCCCTGTTGTGGGAAAGATCTAAGCACAGTGGAAAACTGTGCCTGCAAGAATCCGTGATACACAGGAGAAAGCAGCAGGTTCGAAAGCTTTTGCTCTCTAGCAAGGCTTGAGCTCCACAGTGCCCACAGCCCCACTTGCACGCCTTGGCCTGGGTGCTGCTGTGGAGATCCCCTGCTTCACGAGATAACAAGAATAATTTTACTCTTTGCATTTCAACCGTGATTTAGTGGTTGTGGTTTGAGGACTGGTGGTGCAAACAGGCTTCACTGTCTTCTTTCCTGTGCTCTCATAGCCTTCCATCCTGGTTTTCATTTGGAGACACTGCTGCAGGATGATTGGACTGCTAAGGCTGGCCCAGTTTGGAGTCTTCTTTTTCCTGGGAACACTTGTGCTCCAACCTTTTCCTTCCTATTTTCTGTTGTGATGCGATGAGACTCAGGACAAATCCCCTGGGCACAGACAAAAAGAGTCTTGCCTGGGTCATATGCAGTTTCTACAACTTTTGCATCCAAAATTAAGCCTGTTGCACATTTTGCAGCTCTGAAGAATAGTGTGTGCCTACCAGCATTGCTGAGAAGAGCTCTGTAATGCATTTCCCTCTAGCGATGAAATGTGTCAACTGCAGATTATTCTACATACCTGAAGTACTGGCACAGTGAGAGTAGTTGTTTCTCCCTTTCTTTCAAACAGCCACTTTGAGAGAGGAATAAAAAAATTTCTATATTTATATAAATATATTTATA